>PCDI01000009.1:1375404-1386989 GCA_002778195.1 Raffaelea ambrosiae
GGGGGGTGGGTGAATTGGAGGTGATACCAGGACGCCGAATACAGCACAGCACAAACAGCGTCGGGGAAGCATCTCGTCGAGTCTGATGCCATTCTTGGCCGGCAAGCTGCTTGGCCGGCCTCTTTCTGGTATCCTCCCTCTCTGGGTTTCCAAGCCTCTTCGAGTCACTCACTCTTTCCAGCCCAGTTTCATGTAACTGTGTACATTCCATGTACTTTCCAAGCCTCCTTCAGGCTACCATCCCAGCCCTGTTCTCCAGGCCTCTTCAAGTCACTCCTGTCCCTCGTCCACATCTCTTCCAAGCTACCACCTACTTTCCCAGTCCCTCCCATCCCGATCTGGTCCCCGAGTCGGCCTTGTGGCCGACAGTGCTCCAGTATCCCTTCTCCTTTTGCCACACTCGCAACTGGCGTGTGAGTAAGAAAGCGTGTACCGCCAGCTGCCGCATCAGGACTGGCCATAGTCTTGTCCAACCAAACCAGAGCAGCACGTCCTGGATAGACCCTGTATCGTCCCTGCTCGCACTCCGATGTGTCCAAAGGGAAAAGCCCGCTGATGCTGCTGCTGCCGCCGCCGCTGCTGCTCTGTCCTCCACCTGCCCTTGTGTCTGCATATGTGTGCCTGCCGCCGCCATTCTTCTGTGCCATCGCGTTGTCCCCTTCGCAGCCTCTTTCGTATTTATTATTCTGCATCTGCCCGGACTGTCTGGTCTACCTAGCCCACCTGGAACAGCTCGATGGTCTGCTCTGTCGTCTCATCTCTTTCTTTCGAATTGCTGGCCCCGACCCTGGCCGTGCTTTTTTTCCCATCCGACCCGGATATCTGAAAATCTCCCCTCCGTCGCCCTTGCAGCTTGGACCGCTTTGCCTCCCGCGCCTTTCGCCTCTCTTTCTCGTTCCATCCCCGTGTTGTTGGGAGCCGTTTCCGCTCCTCCCGCGAGAGATCCCATCCCAAGCGTTCGGGGCGACCACACACCCTCAGCGGCTACCCTCCACCAGCAGCCAGCATCGGCCGGCACAGCACAAACGCGCTCGCTTGAAGGAGCCGTCCCGGGGCTAGAGAGGGGGCTGTTGACTCCTTCTGCGTGTTTGACCGGATTGCTCGAAGATCGATTCGCGATCTCCTTGTCCTCAAATCGCCATCCTGTCACGATTTCGATCCAGTATGTCTAGCCCGACCCTTGGAAGTCTGGCTCTGCTTCCGCGTGTCCTTTTTTTCTTTTTTTTTTTCTTTTCTTATTTAATTGTTATTATTGTTTTGCTTTCTCTTTTTCCCTCTTTTTCTCTCCATCCTCTGGCCTCCAAGCCCGTTTAAATTCCTCTCGAATCGCTGCTCGTGTCCAGTCCATTTCCCATCCCTTGCCAGACAAAGACGATGCAAGGGGAGCTTAGTGCCCCATTTAGCTCGTCTTATGGCGCCATTTGGCCTGTCTTGCACCGGGCCAAGCTCCCAAGCTCCCGCTAGGATCCACCAAAAGGGCCTTTGACCTGTCCCTAGCTCGGCCTAGACTCCGCCCTAAGGTCCTCTAACGCGGGCCTAGCTTTCCAGCACACCTGCACATCCTCTCTCTCTCTCCCCCCAACGACAGCCGCTGGGTAGGCTGCATCTGGCGCCGTTTGCTCTTCTGGAGGAGCAGCATTAAACATATGCAAGCACATAAACACGCTACGAGCATGTCCAATGGTGGGCTTACACGCGCAAGTGTGCTCCAACGGTGTCGCACCCGATAGCGTTCGTGGGCGTCCCGGGGACTGGAGACCTGGGAGCGAAACAGGAAGGAGCGACTGTGAGCTACTGTGAGCTACTGCCTAAAACACGCATTGCTGGCAAAAGAGCCTCAATGGAAAAATCTAAGATCCGAAAACAAGGAGAAAAAAGAAAAGAAAGAAAATGCAGCAGTACACACTACATCACGACAATTTAGACATCGGAAAGAAAGAACCACAGAAGGCTTCAAGCGTTGTGTTGCTCCCAGGTCCTTCCTGCCAGGCACACGGACCCTTCACTTCCCCCCTCCCCACCCCCCTCCCTTGCATAGCTGCATCATTTCCCTCTCTTCCGCACTCCTGCATGGAACAGAACCGACCCAAGATCTGGGCTGAATGCCGGAAGAAAAATTCGAATGGGAGGGCCCAAAAATCCCGTCATCAAATGCACCAGCAATATCCAAAAATGGACGGCGACAGCAGATGGGGTTTAAAAAAAAGAAGCCATAGCAGAACAAGTGCGAACTGATCTGCCGCTGGCTTACGGGGATACCTAGGAGAGCAGGTAGCTAGCTGCCCACTTTGCCTTGCCCCATTGCAAGCGATCTGCCGGGCACTCCAGCCTGTCCCTACCAAGATCCACCTTGCAATGTTCCAGAGACTATCCTCATTCCCCGATTCAGACTGTTGTCTGTGGACCTAACCAATGGGAAGCCAACGCGACATTCTTACTGACCAATAATGGCACAGCGCAGGCAGGCTTTCCAGCAGGCCATACCTAGTCTACACTGGTTCCCGCGAGCCAGTCGACTACCTCAAGCGTTGCTATACTCTGTGCGGTACGTGTGTCTTTACCCAGTTTGTCTCTTGGTTTTCTTGTCGTCCCTCTCCCGTCCTGGGATGGTGTGGAGTGTGCGTGGTCCGTGGTCGTCTGTCAGTATTACGAGTTGACAAGGACGCTATTGTTCGGCGAGACAGGCGGTCGTTGGATGAAAGCTGAAAAAGAAAAGAAAGCAAAAGAAAGCAAAAGAAGAGCGAAAGAAGAGCAAAAGAAGAGCAAAAGAAAGGAGAGCAAAACGAGAGGAGAGCAAAACAAGAAAAAGAGAGAAAAAGAAAGCACGAAAAAGCAAAGCAAGAAAAGCAAAACAAAAAAGCAAAGCAAAAAAAAAGAGAAACAAAAAGGAAACAAAGAAAAAAAGAAAGCAAAGCAATAGCAAGCAACCCCAACAGCAGCGCCAACATCCAAAAAAAAAAAGCCAAAAGAAACCAAAGCATGCAGCAGGAAAGGGAGAGAACGAGCTACTACACGACGAAGTGCCCACCCCAAAAGGCAACGAGCAGCACTGAGACTGACAAAAGAGCCGAAAAAGAAACGAAGTCGCAGGCACCTGCAGGAACAAGAAACCATCTTGCCACAGCCGCTAAAACAGCAAAGCGCAGGGAGAAGCGCCAGAATACTCGTGGGCACACACTCGTACACCGCACATATACACACGCGCACACAGGCACACCCAGCTACGAGCAGCCAAAACCGCACCGAACCCAAACGCACAAGCACACGCACGCATAAGCACAGCACAGCACAGCACAGGCTGCACTGCACACCTCCAACCAACAGCTGTTAGCGGTCCGGGCGGCTCCGGACTAGGCCTGCCAACAACGCTCTAGGGCTGGTCAGTACGGGGTATCTTGTGCGTGCTCCCTGGACAGTCTTTTCCACAGCCTTCTGAGCAGCCCTTTGAGCAGTCTTCGACTACTCTCAGGCCGTCTGAAAGGCTGTCTCCGTCCTGCGAGCCTTGACAGTCTCCAATCTCGGCAGACCCTCCTTTTCCAGCGTCGCAGTGTTTGTGCGCGCCATCGCCGGCTGACAAGGGTGTAAAAAAGACTATCCTAGCCGGCGATCGTTCGTCGATCCTAAGACACACACAAAAAAAAAAAGAGACAGAAAAAGGGCCAAAGAACGGGCCACCAACCACAGGAAGGCGACACGACCAGCAGGAAGTCACCGGCTACCAGGCAAAGTTGCAGGACACCCCGGTCAACCAAAAGCCAAGCAACCCAAAAAGCACCACATCCAGCCAATCAGGTGCCGGGCTCCCGAGCTGATACGCCCACACCCCCCATCTACTAACACCAGCCAGATGCGCACGCCCTCCCCGACGTTTACACGACAACTGCACCAGCAAGCAGCCCTCAGCGATCGGCCTGCCCTTCTGCCCCCCCATACCTGCTTTTACGCTTCAGATCATCGCTGCGTAAGTGACCACATCCCTGTCCCCTACCCGTTACTCCCGTTCCCCCGCTGTCCCGTGCATCTCTTGCTTGCTACACCGGGGAGGTATGCTTTTTTTTGGTGCTATTGCTCTCAGTGTTCCTTTTTTCTGTGCGTCTTATTACTGGTCGTGCTGGACCGAGTTTGGGGTTTCTTGATAGGCAGAGTAGTGCTTGCTGTGTTTGCTGCTGTTTGCCCCAGAGAAAGGGCAGTTTTTCCATAACGTGCTGCGCATCAGCTCTCCATGACACACTCTTCTGTTTGCACGAGGGGTTCTATTTGACTTCCCCAAGTCCTGCCCAGCTTCTCTACTCTATCAGCTTGCCTGTTTACTTACTTGCTTGCCTGCCGGCCGGGTTGCTTTCTCTCTGTTTGCCTCCCCTCAGAAAGCGCACCAGTGGCCGCGTCTCTGACCTCGTCGCCTGTCTGCCTCCCAGCCCAGACAGGGGTTGTCGCTGTGCTCTCCTCCTTCTACCCTGCTGCCACTGCCCTGCTGCCACTGCTTGCTGCCACTGTCCGCCCAGCATGCGCACAGGACACACCCTCTCACTGTATATCACTGTACACCCTCTTGCGGTACACCTCTTGCCAGACGACGCGCTCTCATGCCTTCTTCTCTATCCCATACACCCACCCTCCGAGCATATATACACCCTGTGGACACACAAAAACACCCTACAGACTAATACACCCACCGAGCCCCATGCCACACCCCCCCCCGTCCCTCCTCGGTCATCTCTCAGAAGTAAATGAGACCCCCTGCCCTTCCTATTTCTGGCTCCCACTTTGCCGGCTGCCCACTGCAAGGCGCAACACGCAATCACCACCACCTGCCCAGCGTTATCCTTGCCACTCCCTCTGCGCCTCGGGGACCTCTCAGAGATCGGCCTCAACGGCTGGCCAGTTCGGGCCTTGTCACGCTCCATCCTAGTCCTCCCCCACCTCCCACCACACCCCTGCCTCTAGCACGAACAGGGTCCCAATATCAAGGGAGACAAGTCCAGTGGAGCTGCTGCCCTCATACGACGAGCCCACCGGCACAGAAGGACACAGGGACACAAGGCAGAAGGACAAAAAAAAACCCACTATAAGAAAAAGGAAAAGAATTAAACCAGAAGAACGTGGCCAAAAAGGGCAACAGACACAAGAATTAAGAGAGAAAAAAGCCCGAAAAGACGTCTTAGTCCATAGTCTGCTAGGCCAGGGCCAGTTAAGCTCCCAGCCAGCTCCCACCCTCTCCTTGCAGCTCTACGAGCCGGGAATGACGATTGTCGACGCTCTGTCTCCTCTCGTCGCCTCTCGTTCCCTCTCGTCCCCTCTTGTCTCCTCCTCCTGGTCGCTCTCGGTTGCCTCTGGCTCCTCTTGTTCGGCTCGTGTCACACCCCTATGGGCTGTATGGCCGGTCTCGACCTCCTCGACTACACCTCCCCACTCTGATCTGTGTTGTACGACGCGCCTTGCCTCAGAACAGACAAAACCCACTCATCGCCAGCCTTCTGCTCCGTCTGGATGCCTTGATATACTTCCTCTCTTCTTCCTCCTCCTCCTCTCCCTATACCTTCATGCCATGCCCCGCCCGGGAAGTTTTTCCAGATCCCCAAGCTCCTCCAGTCCCTGCTCCTTTGCATTTTTACATTTCAACACATCCCTCCCTGTCGCTGTTTCCGATCTGACAGGACATTCTCTGCTTTTAGTCCCTGGACCCTTTGCATCCAAGTTTTTAAAGTATTGCTCGTGGACCCTGCCCTTTTGTTGGCGGTACCGGAGTCAATCCCTTGGTCCTTCTGTCCTGTCATATTTTTGCTTGTTCTGTGGCTGCAGACTTCTGTTTACTTTTGCTCAAATCCGGCGCAGCCTCTCAAACGCACAGGAGCACAAACACATTCCCGTCTCCGTCTGCCGTTGGGCCGTTTCCATCCCCCATGGCCCAGCAGTTTGATTAACAAACAACTGTTAGTCCCTGACAGCAACAACGACCGCTCTTCATCCCATCTTCCGGCAAACGTGTGCACCATATCTTCATATACGCAAAGCACCCACCGGCAAACGTCCCGGCAAACAGGACCCATCCCGCAAACATTGTTTTTGCTTTCCCGCGAACTGCCAAATCACCAAGACGGCTGCCGGTATTAGTCTCACTCTTCTATATTACTTTCAGCAGCGCTGGTCTGCTCTGGTCTCATCTCGCATAGAACCAGTCCCAGCACAACAACGACAAGGTTGAGCAGTCTGAGACTGGCCCACGAGATCCGCCCACAGAACAGTGCCAGCCGCGCAATCCTACGCTCAAGCCCTCGAGCCTGCACTCTCCAATTTCACACCACTCTCCCGAAGTCTGTGTGCACATTCCGGAGCCTTTTGGAAAAAAAAAAAGAGTGTGGTGTGTTGGTAACACATTCCACACACCCCAACTAGTCTCAACCTTTTGGGGTGGCAATATCAAAAGCCCTTCGACTCTTGGTATGTTTCCTTTCCCCCCATGTCTCTTCCCCAGGCAACCAAAAGAAGGAATCTTCCGTCGACACAAACTTCGCCTGCCTTGTTATTTTAGCCTCTCTCTTTCTCTGTCTCTCTGTCTCTCTGTCTCTCTGTCTCTCTGTCTCTCTGTCTCTCTGTCTCTCTGTCTCTCTGTCTCTCTGTCTCTCTGTCTCTGTCTCTCATATCCTCCCTCTCCCATATCCACACAGACACAGTCTCCCTCTATCTCCCTTGGCTTTCCCGTGTCCTAGTACTACCAAACGGAGTGACGATCACCTAGTCGTCCCTTTGCAAGCCACTTTTCCTACCTGTTTTCTGTTCAAAATCCCAACGTGCTGGAACACTTGTCAAAGTTCAGGAGCTTACACAGGACTCCAGTCGTACCCTCGGTTGCTCGAGAGTGACGCAGGGAGTGGGTCAGACAACTTAAGACCCTCGATCATCTATCTCCCTTCCCCTATTAACTCCTCCTCTCTCCTCCTGCCTCTCAAACAATACTTCACACTCCAGCCTGCAGCTTTTCTCATGTCTGACTCCAAGTTTCAACAACCTCTCTACAAGGTCTTCGAGGTACGTCGATCGTGTCTTGATCTATGAATGCGTGGTCAACAACTTGAATGTAATAGAGAAGCAAGAGCCACGAGGACCGTCATAGCCTGTCTCTACTACGAAGCACGATTTCTGACCCAGCCAGCCGAGTTTTCATACACAGAGGCCCATCATCGTGGATGAAAGTGTTGAATCTCCAGAGACCCTGACTCTGAGATACGAAGAAGAAGCAGCCCGAGCAAACGGAGGAGACCTTCGGGATCAATCTCCAACAGGGCTCCTGCCGATGGCTGCATACAAAACGAAGCCAGCCCCGATGCATGGTAGGCATCGTCAGCCGTCCGCTGGCAGCCAGACAGATGGACAGATGCAACTAACACCTCCCTTTTCGCATCCAGGCTTCCCAGAAACAACATACCCGTCATACACATCACAGGCATTCCCTCCCCAGCAGCCCGACAATGCCGCGCCCCAGCTCGCCAGCCTCACCTTCGGGGCGAATCCCCAACCAGGCCCGTACATGACACTGGGATCTTCACCACAGCATGTGTCTATCATCTCCTGCAGCCCGACCGTTGGTGGAGCCGGGACACGGGTCGAACTCAAAGTGTCCAGCCAGTACGACCTCATGGCCATCACAGCACCTGCACCTTATGTCTGGCTCTCATTTGGCACGCAAAAGTGCCACGCAGACGTCGTCAAAGAGGCCGTCAGCCAGGACGGCCTCAGCTACATTGTCTCCGCTGCCGCGCCGCAGTTCATGGTAACGAACAGTGCTTCGCCAAGCAGCGTTCCTTTGACTCTGATCATCGAGAACCCCAGCGGCGAAGAAATCGCACGCGTGCCCGTCGTGCACGCGTTTGTCTACCAGGACGTGTCTGGCGGGCCACACACGTCATCCGCGAACGGTGCTGCAGATGACACTTCTGCACCGACCGTGCCAGAGAATGTCACGCGAAGGCCATCCCCCCTATCACCTGGACAAGGCGGGAGCCCGCCGCAGCTGACTACACAGACGTCCACGAGCAGCAGCCCCAGCCAGGTTGGCAACCAGCTGCCGCATGATGCAGGTACAAATAGCTTTCCGTATCCACCGGCTGCGGTCGATCCCGCCACCGATCCTGCTGCCGTTGCCGCCGTTGCTCACCAAGGCCAAGACGTGCAGACCAACTTTGCCGCTGCCACCGCCAATCCCTACAGCCAGGACAACACCGGAATGCTCGGCGCATACCGCAGCGCCTCCTTCTCGGACGGCTTCACCCGTGCGGCACCGCCTCCGCCTCTCCGTGCACCCTCTGCCAGTCCGAGCTGGAACACGTATGGCGGCCTGAGCCACCACCACCAGTCGCATCACCACCACCACGACCGCTATGGCGGCATCGGCCGGAGCCACTCCATCGCACATGCCCACAGCACGTCCTCCATGACCCGCCCACCCTTGTCAGCACCATTACCAGCACCTTCCCACGGCTCCGCTCCGCAGCTGATTCGGACAAGCACCATCCAAATCAGCTCCCCCGGCCCCATGAATGGCATCGGCGGGGCCGGCGGCTACGGCAGCAGCCAGTGGAGCGGCTACCCAACCAAGGCCGTGCTGTCCATCATGGGCAACCTGGACACCATGGCACAGGACTGGACGCCCGAGGAGTGGAACAACGGGCGCCGTATCGTCCTGTTTCGGAAAAAGCAGAATGGCAGCCACCTCGAGACGACCTTCCGGCCCGTGCCAGTCAACGAGCGACCGCCCAACAGCATCTGCATCAGCTGCATTTACTGGGCCGAGAAGCAAGAGTGCTTTGTCACGTCTGTCGATACGATCAACCTCCTGGAGCAGCTGGTTGCTGCACCTGCCCGCTTCTCCGTAGAAGAGAAGAACCGCATCCGCCGCAATCTCGAGGGCTTCAAGCCGTTCACCGTCAGCAAGGCCAAGGCCGAAAGTGAGAACTTTTTCAAACTCATCATGGCCTTTGGAGCCCCCAAGCCGCGCACCATCGAGAAGGACGTCAAGGTCTTCCCCTGGAAAATTCTTGGCCAGGCCCTCAAGAAGATCATCTCCAAGTACAGCGCCAGCCCGTCTTCGATTCTTCAGCCTTCCTCCTCCCCAGGTTCCATGGCTCCAAATCACCATATGATGGCTCCAATCAACCTGGGAGCCCAGTACCAGGCCCTGCCACCCACGCCCGGCTCTGTTGCCACAACGAGCGACACGGTCGGCTATGTCACCGTGGCAAGCGGGCACAATCCCTCAGACTCTCTGGCCAGCCCCAGATCCCTGTCCGGGGCGTCGTGGATGACCTACGCAGGAGGTGCTTCGGGGCGTGCCATGTCGCCAGGCTCTGCCGTGGCCAAGCCTGTGTCGCCTTCGGGATCAGGCCTACGCATGGGGTCTCTTTCTGCCACGTACGACAGTCGCAACGCCACCCACCCATCTGCTGCGCCTGCCGCTCATTCATACAGCCACCAGCATCGCCAACCCCATAGTTTTGGCTCGGTACTTCCTGTCTCGTCAAGCGCTACCACCCAGGGCACCACTGCTAGCACTGCCCCAACAGCGGCTTCATCCCTCAGCCATGGTGGCCCCGGCCTCAGTCGGTGGGATGCCTACGACGGCTCAGCCAGCACTGGCGCGTCCTATACGAATGGCCATCACCACCAGGGCCATCCTGGTCAGCTGTATAGCACAGGCTATGGACCGAGTCCCCAGCGTGCCTAGGGCACGCAATGGAGACACACGCCCACGGACACACACACACACACACACACATACACACTTAACCTCGTGTCGGGCACACCATGTTCGGCATATTATGGCTGCCTGGTGACAGCCTTTTTGCAACTGTGCTTGGGTGCTGAGGCAGCGGGGCAATACGGCACATTGGAGCCTTGCTACGAGCTGTGTGGGCAGAAAGATAAAAAAAAAGAGGGTGGTCTGTGTGTGCTGCCTTGCGACACAGTTGTGGCGATGTGACGTGAGCAAGGCTCACATCAAGCAAGGGAGGCCACCACTGAACAGACTTGCAAGGATCAGATGATCTGCGACCCATGCAAGCTTGTCGACAGATGACGGCTCTTATCGCAGTCTATGGACATCAAGGACGTGCAATTGCAACCTCTCCAGCACGGGTGCATGTCGAAACCAAAGGGAGGGTGCATGGTCGGGGTCATGTTTTTTTTTTTTTCCCGGATTTTGGAGTCGCGGTGATGCCCCATTTGATCTTCTTGGCATCTTGGATACGAGACAGCGGCACCGAAGAGGCCACGCCGGAAACGCGACAGGACGCGCGCACCATCGCAAGCCATGACGACAGGGACGTTGTTGGTGGTGGAGGAAAGTAAGGAAAGGGAAGGGGGCCTCGTCCTCAGTCTGAAATGGACGTCAAAAATCGACATGGTCGTTGAAATGGAGGGTGGGCATTGGCCGGTCAGGTGTCCCAACACCAGTCCAATCACGATACAAGCCACACCCCCCTCAACAATACGGATTAGGCACAACCCGGGCTTGCAGTCCATGTGCCGCCTGGCCTATCAACATCAGGTGCAACCGAAGCCTCGCAGCGCCTTTCCTCACTGCTTTCCTATGGCCTACCTACCCTGCTCACTTGCTCTGCCACACCTCCCTCTCTTCGCTTTGTCTTGTTTTTTTGTGTTTTTTTTTTTTACTAAACCCACCCCTCCCCTTCTCGGATATTGCCTTGCAGCAAAGCTTCCCCTTCGTTTTCTCTTTCAAGTGCTCTCCTCAGCACCAGCACCACCCGGCGTTTGCATGTCCACACACCCTCTATTCCACAGACACTGCCAGTGGGTCATGGGGTCCAAAAAAAGCAGACAGTGGCAGATGTCCGTGCTGGTCCGATGAACACACGGCACGGAGAACACGGCAAGGAGGAGTGCAGCGAAACATGGCGCCGCCCACCCTGCAGCTGGCGTTGCGCAGCAGCAGGTTCATAATGCAATGCAAAACATGGCGGAAGGGACGGCGCGCGCGTGGTTTCTGGCTTTGCTCTGCAGGATGCTGTCGACTAATCATACCTTTGGCCTTGCGGGCTTGGCTGAGACACCATCTGCCGGTCACGGGTCGAACACCCTGTATCGACAGGAGATGGGCGGTGCAACACTTTTCTTTTTTCTCTTTTTTCTTCTTCTTTTCCTCTCGCGCCTATCAAAGCTGGTTCATATATTGTTTTCGGCGTACAGGACCGGGTATGCTTTCTTCTTCTGTTGCCGTTGGAAATCGGCTTTCTTTTTCTCTTATCTGGTTTAACCTTTTTGGACTTTCGTTGGCCTTCCGTTTCTTTTTTCATTATGGTGGCCTGATAGTTTGCATCTACTTGACGTTTTGCATTACGCGTTCCAAGCTTTCTTGTTTTTCTTTTTGTTTCGTCATATTACACCTGGCTGTCTTATTACCTCACGTCGCCCTGACTATGTTTCTGTTTGTTGACTCTGAATAGAGATGTGGTAGTGTGGGACGTCTTTTCTTTCCCCCCTGTCCTTTGCACCCGCTTCTTTTTACTCATTTCTGTCCTTATTTTCTTCTTTTCCTATACACCCTAATGTTTACCGTACATCTAGCGATATTT
>PCDI01000010.1:0-176593 GCA_002778195.1 Raffaelea ambrosiae
GGGTCGTCGAAGGACCGCATGTTGTAGATGCTCCCGGGGCGCAGGCTGTCCTCCTTGATGGTCAGGAAGTTGAGCTCGTAGTCGCGATCCATGGAGGGGGGGGGGGGGGGGTCGACGTAGACGGGGCGCACGGGACTGTGGGCTTTGTGGGCTCCAAGAGCTAAGAGCTGTTGGTTCCGGAGCGCTGAACTGTGTTTCTGGGGGCCCCTCCCGAGGCTTTGTTGACTGTGCCGAGTTGGCTGTCTAGTTGGCTGTCTAGTTGACTGCCTAGTTGACTGTGTCGAGGACGGTCTGCGCAGAGACGCCGGTCCACCTGGGCACAGGGCAAGACCCCAAAGAGAAAGGGATTGTCTTCTCAAAAAACTGACAAAATGTCCGCAGGATCGTTAGTGGCGCCCTGTAAATCACTACGGAGCTGAATAAAGGGCTCGAAAATACGAGTGCGTGCTGCCGATCGCTCGTGGCTTGCAATCCGTCCGTGTGGATCTCGCCAAAGTGGGCCAGCTGTTGTCTCTAGAAGAAAGTGTCTACCAGACGAGGCCACGAGTCCGCGAGTTGTGTGCGTCTGCGTGGCTGCGCGCGAGCGTGTGTGAGGATAGCGTTGGTTGGGCGTCTGGTTCTGCGCTTCGGAGAGCCGCCGCAAGGGAGAAAAAGAAAAAAAAATGGTGGCACGCGAGTCCAACGAGGAAGAGCGTGACGAGCTGGCTGTTAGGGATGGAGACCAGCGCCGTCTCGGGCGACTGCTGGAAAGGGAGAGAGGTGCTAGACGGGGTGCCAAGTCGAGGCGAGGGCTACGTCGCAGGGCCTAAGGACAAGAGACAAAGAGCGATGTGGTGACAGCCGGGCCGTATGGCTGCTCCTTTTGTCTTTCGTTGTTCCTTCCGACTGGAGGTGCTGTCGTGATGTCGTTGTGCTGTTGTGGATTTCGTTATCGGTGGTGTTTTCACGGAATGTATCTTGAATGTACATCGACTGTATCCCGACCGTGTCTTGGATGTGTCCCGAGCGTTGTATGCTGTTCTCAAACAAATACCGTCATTAATTCGTGCGCGTCGCCATTCGTGGCCGGTCTCGGCTGAGAGGCGGATACGGGAAGAAAGGCAAGAAATAAAGAAGACCAAAAAAAATAAAGAGAGCTCCAAATTCACAGCGGCTGCGGTTGCTGGCTGGAAGTGGAAAATAGAGTCGCTCTATCTCGAACGATGGCGGGAACTATTAGACCCATGATATGGAAAGGAGACGAGGAGGTATATTATTGGCGACAGAGACCGAAAAAAAAAAAAGAGGGAGAGTCAGGGATAGAGGAGCGAAAGCGCAGTTGGCCTTACGAGAGTGGACGGACGGCACACCCACACACAGCACGAGACTCTATCTGACAAAAGAGAGGGGTGGCTGCCCGCCTGTCTGGGCTGGACTCGACTGGCCGAAGGCAGGAACGACGCACAAACCACAAGGGAAGGAGCGGGTGATTCCAAGGGACCGACTCTCTCACTAGGCCGCTCGCAGACTAACTACTTCGTACTGAGACCCCAAGCCGGGGCCCTTATCTATCCTGCAGGGAAAGAGCCATTGGCAAACGAGAGCAGAGAATCAGTCGAGCCACTAATACGCCATCACCACCAGCGGACAAGCCAAGCGAGCCAGCAACCACACGGGCCAACAAAATGAAAAAAAAAAGTGGCAGCAAACTGCTGGACCCACACCCGAGGTTGGGTAGGAATGAGCCGTTTGGGCTAGTGTGCGCCTTCTCAGTGCGCAGCAGAGAGCGGACGGCCTGTTATCTGGGAGCAGGAGGGAAGGAACAAACAACGAGGCCTGGCCAAGAGAGTGACCGAGGCATTTCTGCACCCGAGAGAGGGGGCTACACAGTACACAAATACATGTCACTCACACATCTCTGTTGTACGCGCACAATGCACCTTCCCTACTTCCCGCGTCTGTACGAGTACGGTGTATTTCTCCTGCCCTTTCCTCTTCTCGGAACCGACGGGCTGGGCGCTACTCCACTCCCTATCCAGCCAGACAATAAAGATACTCCGCATCACTGATGGTTTCAGTGCAATTGTGAAGGTGGGCCTTCTATCCATTCGTGCTCTGGGCTACTCGGCCCTCCCTATTCCTACAGCTCAGGGCCCTGCACAATACTTCTCTAATATGTATTATTACTTGTAAGTTGTAGTCTCCAGTAGAGTATATCTGGGAGTCGTGCAAGCCCTGCAGCCCTCCTGGTCCGAGCTTCTTCTCAACGGGGCAGGTGCAATGGACAGCAGCACGCAAGGCGAAGAAGGCAAGTGCAATACATAGTACATCAGAAAAATAACGAAATGGGGGGGTGGACAGGGCTTTTCTGCTGCCCTGGCGAGACGACATTGAAACGCACTCGGCACTCGCAATTCCCTACGGTGCTCGCCGTTCTCCTAGCCATGTCGGCTGTTGGGACCGCTGGCTCCTTTTCAGTTTGCGAGCACTCATAATCGCCCATTCTACCCTCCACCGTTCAACCGACTTCTCCGCATAGCCATTTGCTTTCTTTTACTTCTGCACACAAACGCACCACACTCTTGATATTCTCCGCTGCAGCACGATTGCTCGAAATGCTTGCTCGAAATGCTGTTTCTTAACTTTTCTTGTTATTTTTTTTGTTGTTTCTCTCTCTCTCTCTCTCTCTTTTTTTTTTCGAACACCATGGTTCGCCTGTGCTCTGCGGCCTCGTATTTATATAATACACTGTCCCATATAATGCACGCGAGCCAGCTCCCAACTTGTATACAATTCAATAATAGCAGATATCCAGGAAAAAAAAACGAAACAAAAAAAAAGCAACAAATGTCCAGTAACATGAATGCAAAATACGTGCCCCTTAGTCTGATGATGCTACCTCTGTCCGTCATGCCGCCGCGGCTTCCTTTGCCGGTGGTGCAATCGATGCCGACGTCGTCGTCCATGGCTTCCGCTTCCAGCCCGTCGAGAACAAGGGGCCCATGTCGAACCGAGGGAACGGGTGTGCCTCTGTGTTGATGACGATCTTGTCCAGCGGCAGCAGATCATCGGGCGAGAACAGCAGGTAGAAGTACTTGAGCGTTTCCGCCTGCAAAATGTGTTAGCATACTGTCTCACGTCTTTGCTCACATCCTATACCCTCCCCCTGCAGTACTTACCAGCCAGAAACTCTCCATGTTGTCGCGCGTCGTCGGCGGCAACACGTTGGCATTGTGCAGACTCGTGAACCCGCCGCCCTCGGCCACCGCCGTGTAGTTCATGAACGATTTGAACATCTCCCAACCCCACTCGCGGTACATTTCGTCGCCCGTGATCCGCCACATGTAGAACAAGCTCTCCACCGTCTCGGGCCGCTGCAGGTTGTGGCTGTCCAGCGGCTTGACCTCAAAGTCCTCCCTCCACTCCGCGTCAGCGTCAGGACTGAACTCCGCCGGTGCCTGGTGCGGCGCCGACTCCTTCGGCGGCGGGTTCGCAATATGGAAGTGCGTAATCTCGGCCGCCAGGCCCGTCTTCATGTACTTGTACATGCCCCAGCACGTCTGCGTCAGCTCACGCGCCAGCTGCATGTCGGCGTCGTGCTGGACTGTCCAAAAGTCGCGCTTGCGTGCCTCCCTAAGGGGCAAGCCCTCGGTCGCCGCCAGTGCAATTGTGCCCGGCAAGAAGCACACCAGGTGGTCCATCTTGCCCGACATCGGCTGCCGCAGACCGTCTGGACGCTCGGCCACGATCGTCAAGTGCGATTTCTCCGTGTATGTGATCAGGTGCTTGCGGATCGCCTTGAGTGTGTCCTTCCACATCTCCTGGTACACCGGCTCCTTCTTGTTCGTCTGCAAGTACTGCTTGATCAGATACTCGTAATACGAGTCGCCCCGACTGCCCAGGCGGATGTTCTGGCTGTAGAAGTTGCCTTTTTCCGTATCGATGAAGATTGGCACTAGCCCGTCAAACACCCGGCTGCTCTCGTCCACAACCTCCATCACATGTTCCACCTTGTCCCAGAAGTACTTCTCGCCCGTCAGCTTGGCCAGGTACTTGAACTCCAGCTGCAGTGTCGTCGCCTCGGCCGTCGATGCTGCGCCGCCAAGATCGTGCGACGGAATACCTTCCGACTTGCCAATGTTCACACTCGACATGGGGATCCCCGTTTCTGTGTCAAAGGCGGCCAGGAGTCGGTCCGCCAGATCCTTAGCTTTCTCGAGATACAGGTCTTCGCCGCCCGTGCGCTCCAGGTCGTTCATGCTGATGGCCGCCAGCTGTGGGTACTCGTTCGACAGGTAGTGCGCTGCCAGCAGACCGCCCATCATGCGGATGGTCGTCTCAAATGTGTTGACATCCTGATCCTGGTCCCAAGTCAGCGACTTGGAGACCCATTCGCGGGCGTGCACCACGCGCGAAGTCAGATTCATCAGCATCATCGTGTCGATAGAGTCGATAATGATCCAGCCGAGACCCTTGGAGGCCATTTGTTCGCCGCGCTTCGACATAGGATGGAAGACATCGTTGCCTAGGGTTGCCATTGAGATTAGAGATGCCCAGATCACTCCCAGTTAGTCCGCGCTCGCTGCTGAGAGAGCTACGTACCCCATGCATATCGCTCGTAGGCGTCCCAGCTCAGCTCAAAGGCCTCGACGACGCGCTCTCTCCGCTTCAGCCAGTCGGCCTTGCTGTGCGCTTTCTCCTTCCCGTTAATCCACGAGCTGAACGGCGACTGAGCCAGCTTGTCCTTGTGCGCGTCAAACCAGCCAAGGTAGTACAAGACTGTCAGCAGCACCAACAGCACCAGCCCCAGCACGCGCTTGCGCCGATACAGCGGGCGCGACCGCTGTGATGGCGGGTATCCGTATGGCTTGTCCTTGTACATGGGCAGCTCGCTGCCTCGATTGTCAAAGATTCCGTGAATGCCGCCCAAGATGTTGTTTTGGTCGTGGCTGCGTCCGTGTCCGGGGCCACCTCGCGCAGAGGACCACATGTGATCTTCTGCCAGTCGCTGGGGGTTGCCGAACGAAGGCACATTCCGGGGCACTGCAAACGCCATGTCTTCTGCACTGATGGTCGTGCTCGTACTTGCGCCGCTCAAGCTCCGCCTCCTGCCGCTCGCACCTGCGTTTTCCAAGGCGCTTTCAACCGCGCTTTCCACAGCCTGCCTAGCCTGTATTCCCTTCTCAAGCGCCTGTGCGCTGGCCTCGATGGCCTTGTCTTTGAAATCGAGTGCCGCACGGGTCGCGGTGGCGCGCAGGATGCCTATCGCTGGGCTTCGGTGCAGGCCAAAGGGATCCCTATTGTTCATCGCCTGTCATAGGGTCGCATAGCAGGACCGCCGAGCGAGGGGAAGCAAGGGAGGGTCTTTGTTGGTCGGACAGCAGTCGGATAGGAAAGGAAACAGGGACGCTGTTGGGCAAGGGTCGAGAAATGCAGAAAGTAGATAAGCGAGAAGTACAAAAGAAAGAAGAAAAAACAGCACAAGTGAATGGCGAGAAAGGGGGCCAAAAAAACGAAGATCGATGCAGAAAAAACAGATTAAGAACAAATATGCCCCTTTGTGTTGCTGGATAGTCTGGAGGCCCAAATAGGAAAGGGGGAAACACTGCAGGGACCCAGAATACGGTGCCAAAAAGGAGAGACACTAGCCAAGCTGCAGGCGATGACGAATGATGCTGGTAGGGCGGAACGACTGGACAAACTCAAGATGTCTGACCAGTACAGCTTGACCTTGGAACGTGACCACCTTTTTTTGTGATCTCGTCTTGCCTTGTCTCTGGATCTGGAAAAGGACAGCTGGAACTGCCGGCTTGGGGAGGAGCGAAGGGTCTCACTGTCATTTAACAAAAAAACTGTCCCCTTCGTACCTGCCTTAATCCACACAGGCTGCCACAGCAAGGTACACCACTGGATCTTACGCTGTATGATAACTACGGGGTTACTTGTAGTGCGTGGCAGCAGCGCGCGGCCCCCAAAGCCTCCAACTGTGGGGCCGCTGTCGGTCTTTGGGCCTTTGTTAACTAACAACCTGGCCTCCCCACATAGACACAGTGAACCCTATTTTTTGGGGGGGTGTTTTTTGGTACTTGCTTGAGTATTTTCAGTCTCCTCCAATATCGCCCACCTCTCGCCAAGGCCATGCTCCCTGCGTTGCCCGCACCACCATGACCACGCAGGCCGCGCCGGCCACCAAGGGCGCCGACTTTCGCGACTATCCCTTCCTCGCGGAGGACGAGTTTGCCGAGGTCTGCCACAGCCTGGACCGGCTCTATCGCCATGCTACGCTCGGCCCGCTTCGCCGGCGATGGCGGCTATCCATGTGCACCGCCCTGAACATGGCGTCGTTCTCGGCCGCCAGCGAGTACACCACCTACATCCAGATCACCCGTCCGCTGGAGCTGGGTGCTGGTGGCGCTGCAGGGGACGCTGCTGATGACGATGATCTGCTGAGCCAGCTGGACAAGATCTCGCTGTCATCTGTCGGCCGCACAAACTCGGCAGACTCGGGCATCGGCGAGGAGGACGAGGCCATGGTCGAGGCTGAAGAGGCCGATACAGTAAGTGAAAGGGGTGCTCATGTGACATACAACATCGGTGCAGAGTGCTCATAAAGCAACACAGGCGGCCCTACCCAGACCAGCACAAGCCACCACAGACATCGGCTACGTGACCTATGAGATTCACCTGCACCCAACGTATCGGGCGCCCTGCTTGTGGTTTTCCCTGCATGGCCTGCCCGACTACGAGCCAGCATTCAGTGTCGACACCGTGTTCCGCCGGCTCGTCCCAGACCAGTTCAAGGACAGCCTGCGCTCCATGGGCAGCATCGGCGGCATATCGGTCGACGTAAGTCACGAAGGCGGTCACGATTGCGCCTGAGGCAATCAGATCAAACGCTTTTGTATTATAGTGTGTCGTTCCAGTGATCCCAGGCTAACGCAGCTTCCCGCGTAACTTTCTGCCCTGTTTGCAGTATCATCCCGTCACCGGAGTGCCATCCTTCTTTGTCCATCCTTGCCTTCTCGGCGAAGCCATGTCCGAGTTTGATTGCTCCAAGGAGAACTACCTCGTGATCTGGCTCGGCCTGGTGGGGGGCTGCGTCAGCCTCTGGGTGCCCAAGGAAATGGCTCTCCTCTGCAGCTAGTCCGAAGGGCGACGGAAACGAAACAATCCGCTATTATGACGCTCTTTGATTAAGCCGTTTTTCAGCAGGGTGAGAGGGTCTCGGTCCTGTGCACAGTAGTGCACTCAGTGCATGCGACAATGGTCCGGGTGACAAAAGGACCGAAGATGGGTATCATGAATCTCTTTTTTTTGGCCTTCTCTTGCCCTGCCTAGTTTCCTTCTACTCGTCGTCGCTGTCCTCCTCCATAGCCACGTCGCTGTCACTGTCACTGTCGCTCTCTTCCTCCTCTTCCCGGGTGCGCTTCTGCCCTCTGGCCTCGGCTGACTCGGCCGTTTTCGAGTCAGTGGTGGCTGCGGTGGCGGGCTTGGGAGCAGCAGGTGGTGGTGCCGACGCCGACCCTGGTACTGGCGCGTTGAAGATGCTCTGCTGCAGTTCAGTTACTTCGGCGGGTTTGGCGGCTGTCGGCAGCTGGAAGGTGCCATCTAATCTGGCGACCACATTTGATTTTGATTTGGCATAGGTGATTTTCTGGAGAGGCAGATTCATTGTTAGCTTGTTCCCATCTCCCAAATAGATAGAGTCATAGATTCATAGACCGGTCTATAGAGAATCACGAGCAACAGAATCAGAGAAAGATTGAAACCCACAAGATCCTGCCCCAGGAATGAAAAGCCTTCGAGGGACCGCATAGCCTGTGTAGCTGCCTGTACATCACGGAACACAATATGTGCTTGTCCGCGCATCTTCATCGTCTTGAGCGCGACAACATCGAGGACAGCGCCGTAGGTCGAGAACAGAAGGTATAGTGCCCGCCGCAAGTCCTCCTTCTGTATCTTGGCAGATGGAAGATTTCGCACGTATAGACTAGTAGGAGAGAGGGTCAGTAACAGCTGCGACGCGAGGTAGCCGTCAGAATGAAGGGTAGGGCACAGAGAGACTGGACTCACGTCTGGTTAGGAGGGATCGGCACCACCTTGGCCGGTAGGCCATTTCCTTGAGGCAGGCTGCGCGGTGCGGCTGCAGTTGCCATGGCGTGCGACCGGGAAGCGACAATTGAGGAGGACGTTATGTAGAGGGGGGGGTCCTGTCAACGAGTGTCGCCTGGAGGCTGGCTCAAATGTTCGTTTCCAGGAACTCGGCGCGTCGTCCTGAAAAAAATCCCCAAGCTGGACCGCTGACATAATCATTTGGGGGCTAGAGTAGACAGTGAGAATTGTGGACTAACTGCACGGTGCCCCTCCCTGTGCGGACCCCCCCCCCCGCCACAGGCAATACGCAAGCCCCATAGAGCATCGCCAAAGATAAGCGTTTCTCTGTCTGACAACCTCACTTCAACTGTCGACAACGCCCTTCCTAACACCCCCCAAAGCCTGAAAGTGGTAGTAGAGAGCTACTCCTATCACACGCAGAGCTTCCGAACGGGCCGAGACAACGAAGAAAGAAAGAAGAAATCCCTCGAGTACCGGCACAATGGCGGCACCCGAAGTGCACCTCCTCTTCCACAACCCCATCGCCGACCACTCCTTCTCGGCGGACCGCAAGACGCTGGCCGTTGCCCGGGACACGACTGTTGAGCTGTACGGCCGTGTGGGCAGCTCTTTCAAGCTCAAGGATGAGCTCAAGGGTCACGACAAGACAGTGACCAGCGTCGACATTGCACCCAACACGGGTCGGATCGTGACTTGCTCGCAGGGTTAGCTTTGTCTTTTATTCGCACACACACACACACACTTTCTCTTGTTCTCTTCTAACGCTTCCCCAGACCGGAATGCCCTCGTGTGGGAGCCCTCTCCGGCCGGCTACAAGCCGACGCTTGTGCTGCTCCGCATCAACCGCGCCGCCACGTTTGTGCGCTGGTCGCCCTCCGAGGCCAAGTTTGCCGTCGGCTCTGGCGACCGCGTAATTGCCGTCTGCTACTTTGAGGAGGAGAACGACTGGTGGGTCTCGAAGCATCTCAAGAAGCCCATCCGCAGCACCATCACCACCGTCGGCTGGCACCCCAACTCGGTGCTGCTGGCGGCCGGCTCGACCGACGCCCACGCCCGCGTGTTCTCCAGCTTTATCAAGGGCGTCGACACCCGGCCCGAGCCCAGCGCCTGGGGCGAGCGCCTGCCCTTCAACACTGTCTGCGGCGAGTACCTCAACAACGCGGCCGGCTGGGTGCACGCCGTGGCCTTCTCGCCCAGCGGCGACGCCCTGGCGTTTGCCGCGCATGACAGCAGCATCACGGTGGTGTACCCGAGCGCGCCGGATCAGCCGCCGCGGGCGCTGCTGAGCATCCCAACGCAGCTGCTGCCATTCTCCAGTCTGTTCTGGAACGGCGAGTCCGAGATTATTGCTGCGGGCTACGACTGCGAGGCCTTCCGGTTCCAGGGCGGCGAGAGCGGGTGGGTGCTGAGCGGCACGCTCGAAGCCAAGGGCGGCGGGGCGGGTGCGGGCGCGGCGCGCGAGGAGTCGGCGCTCAACATGTTCCGGCAGATGGACTTGATGGGCAAGGCCAAGAACGACACGCAGCTCAAGACGGTGCACCAGAACACGATTACCATCATTCGGCCCTACGAGACGTCCGGCGACGCCGTGACCAAGTTTTCTTGTACGTTAAAGCCCTCCACCCCCCCCCCCCAAAAGAGCTAATAGCCACATTTGTTTGAAATTCTTTACTAACTTCAATTTCACAGCGAGCGGCGTGGACGGACGGGTTGTCATCTGGCACACGTAGACAGAGGAGGCAACCATCGTAGCTTGGTGTTAGGAAACGGTAGAAGGTAATCGATTTAAAACCAAAGCCAAGTGTTCCTTTCTTTGTGCATGACGCCCTATTTTGTTTCTGCTTTTATCTGATGTGTTTTTCTTTATACCAAGTTTTTTTCTTTCTTTTTTTTTTCTCTAAATGCTTTGGGTAAGAAACCGGATCTCCGTGTAGCTGTAAAGACCCGCAACACAACCCAGACGATGGGCTAGACGGCCCAACCAGGAGCACAACAAGATCAAACCAACTGCTGGCCACCTAGCTGTTCCGTGTGTTGTGAATATCCAGGATCAGTACATCTGTGGCGCCAGCCTTAACGAGCGCGTCCATGACTGTGGCAATCTTCTTCTTCTCCACCATGGCGCTGACAGCCACCCAGTCGGCGTCGTCAAGCGAGGTGATGGTCGGCGCCCGCTTACCAGGGGTGATAGCAGTGACCAGGGGCAACCGCGAGCGCTCCACGTTGTACTGGCAGAGGACGTATTTTTGGGCGGTGATGACGCCGCTAATGCGGGCGGCGATCAGGTCGACGAGTTCGGTGTTACTGGGCGTCTTTGACTTGATCAGAATAGCGGTTGATTCGACGACGGTGTCAATGGCCTTGAGGCCGGCCGCACGCATAGTCTCACCAGACTCTTACATTACCGACGGCATTAGTTATGACCATGAAGACAATAAAAAAAGCCACAAAAATCAGAAACCAGGGTGGATAGTTTTTCTTACCAACAAGATCGACGATGCCGTCGGCCACGCCCAGAGCGCAGGCAGCCTCCACACTGCCGCTCAGCTCAATGATGTTGGTGCGCAGCTTGCGGCCGCTCTCACCGTTGGCCTGGCCGTCCTGCTCCAGACGGGCAAAGTACTCCTCCGCAAGGTGGACAAAGCTGGTACCAATGTTCTTACCGACAAGGTCGCTCGGCTTGGTGTAGCTGCCCTTCTCCGGGACCTGGACCTGGAGCTTGCAGTCTCCGAAGCCCAGCTCCATGATGGTCTCGCAGCCCTTGGTGCTGCCGGGCGTTGCCTTGGAATCATGCTCCTGGACCTGGTCGATACCCGTGATGCCCAGGTCGACACGACCCTCGCCCACGAACGTCGGGATGTCGGCAGCGGGAAGGAAGATCAGAGCGATCGGAAGGTTCTTGACGAGGGCAATGTCGAGGCGGCTCTCTCTCCGGAACTGAATGTCGGCACCCTGCAGGAGGTTCAGGGCAGGTTGTTGCAGGCGGCCCTCTGTGTGTGGTCAGTCACAATGTCGCAGGGCGGCACATAGAGCAATTTGGAGTTGACTCACTCTTGGGAACGGCAAAGAGCAAACGCCCTCCAAGTCTGGTTCAGGTCAGCATTGGCGGTCCTCGCGGGGGCTATGTGAGTAAGAAGACATGCGAGAGAGGGCAGACGAACGAGTGAACCAAGTCCATGGTATGCGACTGGCGAATTGGTTCCGAATAGGTTCGGGAAGAAGAGTGGTTCGATGGGGTGAAGCGCAAACGAGGCGGGGCACTGTAGAGGAGGAATTGTGATAGAAAAACAAGGCTGTGGTGGCTCTAGACCAGGGACGTCGGAGGGACGAGATTTTTGCTGCAGAAACAGGGTCGCAGGGTCGCTTGCGAGTGGTGAATTAGCGGCCGAAACACCGTGCTCAAAAAAGAAGCCGTTGATATAACGAGAGAGTTCTGTTGGTGCAACTTTTTTGGTGCTTCATTTTCGATTTTTTTTTTTTCTTTTTTCTTCTCCTTGAGTCACTTCCTACATCGGAGTTTGGACAGGCGACTGCTGCTCTTTGACGCCACGCGCATTGGTCGTTGCTGCTCAGAGGGATGGGAGCCCCCACTAACGACTAACCCAGCTTGCGCGCAGTGCCGCTAGTATGTGGGGTTGTCAACTGTGTACGGGTATGGATGTGCAGGGTTACTCTGTAACTGGCATAACTAACACAGGGCAATATCTAGGATGGTACATAATAATGCACAGGCAGGCGTCCCCATTATGCAGGCACGCGCCTTGGTTTCGGGCGCTTCTTTTACACATGCAACGCAACGCTCCGCAAGAGACACAGGGCACTCTTTCTTTGTGTTGGGCAGCCAGATAAGGGGGCTATGCGCGTAGCATGCGAAGACCACGAGTACCAAAAATAATACGAAGGAGGGTTGCGTAGACACAACGACGTCAGCCCTTTTGGAGAAGCCCCACTTTTCCCGCCTCGTCGCGGCTGCCCCTGACACTCTGGCCTCTCCTGGGAGGGTGCACTACGGCGGAAATGCAGATTCCCCAGATTAATTGGTCGATATCAAGGGGGAGAGAGAACAAAAACCTGGTCCAGTCCGTGGACAGGCACACACGAGTTGATTGCTCCTTCCGCAACACTCTACCGCCACACACGTACACGCAGAGAGAGGGGATGCGTTTTGGCTGCGCTACCCAGCATTGACTGCCGATAGCCACACGGAGTAAGTAGCACATGCCGGTGGGAGAAAGGGGAAAGAGCGAACGACGGATGCACCAGTGACAATACAGGATGGAAGGTGCGATGGGGAGAAACAGGAAAGGGCGAACGACAGCATAGGCGACGAAGAAATTAGACAACAGACACGAGGCGAAGAAGTTAAAGCTGTGGAATCTGAAGACACCCACCCCCAGACCCCTTTCAGTGATACACTGTTGTGCTACCGTCTCATGCACGAAAAGATGGCGTGGCTGCGACACGCACAGCAGCAGCTGCTGGCCATGCACGATGCTAACTTGCGCAACAACGCAGACGTCCATCGCTCACGGAGCTCACAGGGCCAGCAGCCCGGAAGCTCACGATCGGCCTCGGACCAGAGCCAGAGCCACGGCCGCCGCCTGCGCGAGTCGGAAATTGCACCGCTCTGGTGGCTCAAGATCGTTGCGACGACGAGTGCGGACACCGGTGACAAGCGGGAGCTCACACGCGACAAGTTCCACAGGTACGACGCTGGGTTCGACGAGTACGACGACGACGACGAGGACTTCGATTACGATACAGACTGCGACAAAGACTACCGGGACCGCAGCACATACAAAACAACACATACAACCATATTGGACGAACTGTGCCTTGACTTTACACCAGCGGATATGGCCACCTGGGCGGGCAAAGCCTCCATCAGGGGGAGCACGGAGACGTCGCGGATGATGATGCTGACGTGTGCGAGTATTGGAATTGCGTACGTTCAGTCGTATTTTGCGGGCTGCTGTCTAGCATGTGTTCATCGCGGGCAGCTTGGCGGCCAGCTTTGCCAAATCTGTCTCCAAGGGTCCAAAAGATGCTAACCAACGTCGTGCTGCAGATTCACCTGGGGCGTGGAAATGACGTGTATGTGTACCCCGTTGTCTTGAGAATCCTCCGAGCCCAACCCGACCCAAAAGCCAACCAACACGCCCCGCTAACCCAACCCAGACTGCACACCCTACCTCCTCTCCCTCGGCCTCACCAAGGGCCAGGCATCGTTTGTGTGGCTTGCCGGCCCGCTCTCGGGCCTGCTAACACAGCCCATTGTTGGCGTCATCTCCGACCAGTCGACGCTGAAATGGGGCCGGAGACGGCCCTTTATGGTCGTCGGCTGCCTCATTGTCTACTGCTCGCTGTTCACACTGGGCTTCACCAAGGAAATCGTCGCCTTTCTCCTGGGCGACTCCCAGCAGCACCGGTGGCTGGTCATTACTCTTGCCGTGCTCGCCCTCTACGTCACCGACTTTGCCATCAACGCGGTCATGTCTTGTGCCCGCAGCCTGCTCGTCGACACGCTGCCCATCGAGAAGCAGCAGACCGGCGCCGCGTGGGCCAGCCGCATGTCTTCGTTCGGCCATCTGATCGGCTACGGCGCCGGTGCCGTTGACCTGGTCGCCCTGTTCGGGCCGACCTTTGGCGACACCCAGTTCAAGAAGCTGATCTTTGTCGCTGCGACTACCATGCTGCTCACAACTGGAGTCACCTGCTGGGCGGTCACAGAGCGCGTGCTGTTGTCGTCCTCCGCCCGGGCACACGGCGAGTCTGGCTCCTCCTGGCCGTCGAAGCTGTCCAAGGTCGTCCGCCAGATCTGGTCGACCGTTCTGACGCTGCCGCCGCGCATTCAAGGCATCTGCTGGGCTGTCTTTTGGGGCTGGATCGGCTGGTTTCCGTTCATGTTCTACAGCAGCACCTGGGTGGGCGAGACCTACTTCCGGTACGACGTGCCTCAGGAGAAGCACGGCAGCGACGATGCGCTCGGCGACATGGGCCGCATTGGCAGTTATGCCTTGACTGCCTACTCGACCGTCACTGTCCTGTCGGCCGTCATTCTTCCCCTGCTGGTGCGGAGCCCGTACCAGGACGACTACACGCACCGGCCACCAGCAGGCATGACTAGCTTCTTCGAGTTCCTCGAGAAGTCACGGCCAGACCTGCTGACTGTCTGGACGTGTGGCAATCTCATGTTCGCCTGTGCCATGTTTATGGCGCCCTTCGCCACAAGCTTCCGCTTTGCCACGTTCCTCGTCTCGCTTTGCGGCATTCCCTGGACGGTCATCACGTGGGCACCCACAGCCTTCCTGGGCGTCGAGGTCAACAAGCTCACAGGCGGCAAGGGAAGCAGCAGGCCCGGCAGTGGGAACGACGCGATTCGACTGGAACACGGGCCGGACGACGACAAGGACGGCGTCTCGGCGTCCGGCGAACTTAGCGGCGTTTACTTTGGCATTCTCAACATCTACACCACGATCCCCCAGTTCATTGGCAACCTTATGAGCTCATTTATATTTGCCATACTGGAGCCCGGTAAGAGTCCCGAGCTGGCCAAGGACGCTCACCCGTCTGAGCACCACAGCACCGACGGGCCAAATGCCATTGCCGTTACTTTGTTCATTGGTGCCATTTTTGCCATTGCATCTGCTTTTGCCACGCGCAAGCTCAAGACCCTGTAATTTTTCTCATTACTCGGGTTTCCTTCTCGTTGTTCTTACTCATTAGCCTTTATGTACGCTTCTTGCGCTCTTTCGATCTTGTATTAAGCAGGCCTTTTTTTTTGTCCCGGTCTATGTCCTTCACCCGTTTCCTTTGGTTCTTCGTTTCTTTATTTTTTTCCCCCTTCCTTTCTTCTTTTCTTCCTTTCTTCATTTCTCAAATCGGCGTTTGGGTTTCATTTTGCGTCCTATCATATATACTTTCCCCTCGGGTCAACCCATATCCATGTAGCTTGGACAGACAGCACAGCATAGACGGAACGGACAGATGCATTATTCTCAGACGCATTCTAGACATGCTCTATTTCGAAGGCGGACCTTTTATTATTTTGAATTTCCGCTTTGAGGTTTGAGGTCCCGTTGGTTCCTCGCAAATTAGAGTGCAGAATTGATTTCTGTCAAAAGGAGAGACTAGTACGAGGCAGGATGGGCTAATCACGTAGGTGAGAGAACGAAAAAAGGTCCGATCATCAGAACCCTCACCTCTTGCAAAGACTTGCAAAGCTTAACGAGTTTAAACGACTGGCCGGCCCTTCTTTTAGACTAGTCAACACAAAAAACGTCCAACCTCATGCATAGTGATTCAGACGTGTAACAATTCTCCGCGAATAAGAGTGCTGAGTCCGGAACCGCCAAGTCTTTTTGAGGCTATGCGGTTACATTGCGACACAGACTGGGAATATTGAACTCACGATGAGAGGGCTGCGGCTGACTTCCATACGTAGGCAGCAGCGCGACACAATCGATTACTATGTATATAAGGCGGGTTTATGTCACGCACAGTCAGCTTTTGGAATGCCTAGACGCTGTTGCCAGGTACCGACATGTCTCGTTGCCTCATACATCTATAGACGGCAGCACCACACGCCCGGCCTCGTTCCCTTCCCCAATCTCAAATTTGCTTGTCATGGCTCTCTTGACAAATTCAAGTTCCATGACATCACTGTTGCCGACGTCTACTGGAACTGCAGCACTGGTAGATTCGCCGCTCGCAGTAATAACACCCTTTGCCCAGGCACCGAGCTGCACGAATATCGTGACAACAACTAGCTGGCTGTATCAAACTTCGCGGAGAGGAAGCAATACGAACTGGTCAATTTATCTGACGGCATCTAATGTGGCAGACCCACGCTTCGCAGCATGCCAACCATCGGGCTGGGGAGATGTCGTTGAAAAGAGCCGTTTCTCATTTAGTCCCGCTGTCTGTCCCAGCGATTGGACAGCATACGACTTACAGGCCATTGGAAGTGCCAGCCCGTCCACAGCAAACCAAAGTATGTCAACCGCATACTGTTGTGCAAGGTAAATATTCGTTCTTCCCCGCTTCCCTCTCTTCCCGATTCTTTGACTTTTTTTCCCCTTTTCTTTTCCGTTATGGAATAGAGCATGGAGTCAGGAAAGCGAAGGAGCCTGTGAGGAGAAGAAGTGCAGCTCTGGGATGCTGACAAAAGCGTACAACTAGTGGCTACCAGTTTAGTTGGCCACATTATGTCAACTCGACTGTCATAGGCATCACGAACCCAGCTTGCTACCAAGGGTCCTTTGGTCCAGTTGCGGCGACGACGACGACAATAAACAGCACGACAACATTGAAGCCAATGAATGGCGTGCAAGCCCACAACGCATGGCACATATCCTGGGCCCCGTCGGACATAGCGACGCTCTCACCAACGCCTCCTCCGTTACCCTGCGGCTCGGTCAAGTACACATGGGTGCCTGGGGAAGTTGTTGTTTCTTCGACAAGCTGCTCAGACGACGAAGAGACCGATTTAAGCGCGATCAACGTGGGATGGTATTATTTTTTTGTGATTGGGCTTCCCATCCTAGCGGTCTCCTGCATCATGTGCTGCTGTTGCAGGGTTTGCGATGCCAGGCGTCGAAAAATACGCCGGTCGGCGGCGCAAAATCGGCAGGCACGGCAAGACGAACAAGAGCTACAAACACGAGATGCGGAGGCTGCACGGAATTTGGGTACTGGCCCAGATCACCGCGAAGCACCAGACTCGTAAACCGGACCTGGATATAAGAAGAAATAAATCACGATGAAGAAAAGGATTGAAGATGGGGGGAGGGCGAGAGAAGAAACCGCATGATGCTACGTATACCTTAATGTCTAATAATAATAACTAGCTAATAGTAATGATCTGAAGGGAGGAGGGAAGCACAGAAAGAGAGAAGCGCCAAACAAGAAAACAGACGACAGTTTTGCAAAACAATATACTTATACCACTATTTCAGTATCTGTTAGCAGAAGAGGCGCTATTTACAGAGGACTCCAAGACTTAGTGACCGCCTGTGGCCGCCTCGCTTTGACGAGGGCTCTGTCACCTTCTAGAAGAGGAAGGCGCCGTAGGGAAAGGCTGGTCTCTATCGGAAGGATCGACCCCATGGCCAAACACAACATTCAACACCGTACGAGTACTCATATTGAGGAATTAGCTAAGTTTTCTCAAATTCAAAAATAGCAGCGGGAACTAACTACCCCGCTTTGCATTATTATCGTGACAGCATGGATGACGTGGAGATGCAGAATGCCCCGTCTTTGCCAAGCAACGCCACTTACTGCAGTCGATCTGTGGTGCGTAGGTCTCGTCGACTTTGTCGTTTTCGTCGTTTTTCGCCTTCTTGTCCGCCATGACCGCTCTCCAGCTCTGGGCACGGCCCTGTCTACAGGGGCTGTTGCCGCTAGACGAGGCCGAAGTCGACCAGATTACCGCGTATGCCGCCACCCTCTCCGACGCGGAGGCCGCGCAGCACCTGGGAGATTTGCTGGATAGCACATCTGACGACGTCCAGGAGTTTATCAGAGGGTTTCTGGCCCGCCGGACTGAGCTTGGCGCCGAAGAGATCGAGACCCGAACGTACGGAAAGGCAGAGGAGGTATCTGAAAAGGGCGTTATGCCGAGTCCGCCACCGGCACTCTCTGGAAATGGACAGTCCAGCCACCAGGGGGGGACGACGAGCAGTGTCGGACCAAGTACCAACGTGGCGGCAGCACACCAGACCAGTGACGAAAAGGCTGCTCCGCCGCCGCCCTATGCGGCACGGGTACCGCCTGGGCACGACACTGGCGGCTTCTACAGTGGCCCCCATAGCAATCTGGTGATTGAAGCTGGCAAGCTGCGGGCTAAAGACGAGGTGTGCATTTTCTGTTTCTTGGTTCTTTGTTCTTTTATTCTGCTGCTGTTGAGAAACGAGATCACAAGATCACGAGATCCGAGTGTAATGGCACGCGCAATCTAACACCGTTCGACACCGGCTCGTAGCAAACCATGCAGCAGAGGCTACAGAATCTCCAGTATCAGTACGACATATTCAACAGCGAGATTGAGCCCGAACACGACATGGACGGCATTTGTACGTGCGCGATCCACCAGTACAGGATGATGCGATACAGCCGTCTTGGCGTGCAGGAGACATGGTGCAAGGCAGTCATGTACCCAGGCGAGAAGTTCTACACCGACCTCTCCATGTGGCTGGCCCAGGCCCGAAACCCGTTCATATTCGAGCCCATGGGATCTCCGTACGGATTATACACGGGGGCAATGATTCCGGGGATCGTGTCCAAGCCGGTCCCGCGTTATCACGAACAGTGGATCAGCAGCCTGATCACGCTCAACACCCGATTCAACAATGAGGCCCAGGCCAAAATCGATGCGAGCGAGCCAAAGGAGAGCATCTGGGGGACGGACGAAAATGTCGACGTGCCCTCTGCACACGTGGAGAAGAGGACGCTCAAGGCCGCGGCATCCACTACGGACAGCAAGTCGGCAAATGGAGCACCAAGCTCAAGCAGCCAGGGGGGGCGGCCGGTGCCGGCCAAGGACAAGGACAAGGGAAAGTCGTCCCGCTTTGGTATTCGGCGGGCTCTGGGGATCAAGTCGTCGGGAGAAAAGGCAGCCGAAAAAGCGGCCGGCTTGTGCACGGCCATCCTGGCCGAGGAGGCCGGACGATGGCCCGACAAAGAGTACCGCCAGATCGCCGCGGCCTACCGGGCCAAGATTGGCATAGCCCGCAAGACGGCCGACATGCGCGCGCACCGGCCCACGCAGTACCTGCATCTGCTGCGCGCGGGCTACTTTGAGCCCATCCCCGTGGCCTGGGCCAACCAGGTATCCAACCCGCTCAAGTTTGCCATCGAATCTCTCCAGGGCTGGCGCGGCATCACCCCGGCCTGGCGCGGCTACGAAGACCTCGCCGAGGAGCGGCTGTACTGGGTGCTGAACCACCGTGACAGCGACGACAGTGACGGCAATGGTGGTGGCGGTGTCGTCACCGCAAGCATGCGCCTGAAGCCCGACTTCATCTCGGCTATGCACCTGGCGCGCCAGCGCATGGAGAGTGCCGTCGAGCCGCCGCCGCTGTACTTTGCGGCCGACGACACCTGCCACGTGCAGCACACATCGGCGGCGTACTCGAAGCAGGTCATGCCGCCACCGTTCCAGCCCTACGACCAGCCCGAATCGCCGCTGGACGACACAATGATTTTGCTGGACGTGTCCGGGTCCATGGACTTTGTGCCGCTGCGGCCGGTCTACGACCGGTATCTTGTGACCGGCTTTGCCGAGTCGACCCAGCCCAAGAACAAGGGTGAGTGGGCTAGCAGGAAGATAGTTTGCAGAAAACTAGACGGTTGACTGACTTTTGACTACTATGCAAAAAAAAAAAAAAAACTAAAAAAAAAAACAGACCTCGCCAAGGCCATTGTTCGCCGCTTCATCGACGCCATGGAAAACCACGACAACAAGGACTCGTCGGGGGGCTACGACCTGGTCACGTTTGCCAACAGCGCCGCCCACCTCGGCCAAGTCAGCCACCGCAACCACGACACCGTGTGGGACCGGATCCGCTTCGGCGGCGGCACGCGCGTGATGACGGGCTGGCAGATGGTGAAGGACCTGCACTTTCGGAAGCATTCCGAGTCGGCCCTGCACCACCCCGTCTACGGCTGGCAGGCCGGTCCGCAGACGCCCATTCTCCGGCTGCTGCTCCTGCTCGACGGCGAGGCCACCGACATGGACGAGTTCGAGCTCGACCTGCTGGGCCTGTCGTGGGCGCACGTCACCATCTTCCTGATTGGCGTCGACGGCTGCCCGCACCACCACCGCCACGCCAACGAGCTGCAGCGCATCAGCCAGGTGAACCGCCACGTGTCGTTTGTGGACGCGCAGGGCAACTGTCCGGAGCGGTTTGTGACGCACGAGCTGCTGAAGCGGCACCTGGGGTACGACGTATCGCTGCAGGAGTTCCAGCACCTGGAAGAGCTGCCGCCGTATGCGTGATATGTAAGACAGAGATGGGACTTGAACAGAAACAGGGAAAAGATGAGAGCAGCTAGGCCACCATTAATTGTGTGTATTATATACATCTATGTACGTTCTCTCTGTCTCGTAGTTTGGATTGTTTTTTTGGCTGATTCAATCTTGTATTCGCTTATTTTTATAGGTTGCATACAGTTATGCTCACGAATGCCGCAAGAGGAGCTCGAAATGGGAGAAACCAGAAAGTTGCGTTTGACAGTTATGAAACTTTGAAAGCAAACAAAGAAAAAAAAAAACAAAAAAACATGGGACAACATAGATTTTGCCCGGAGCGTTCGGATATCGCGTCACCTCTTTTCCTTTACTTCTTCATCCGTCTTCTTCACCATGCAGAGTTGCAAAGCAATGGAGCATCTTTGTTGTACCTGGGCCTTTTCAAACCTGCCTCTTCCACAACCGAGTTCCAGCCAAAACGTTCCTAGCGTTCCGACGAGGTGCATGCCGAACGCCCGTCCTCCCAGTTTACGATTGCAAACTTGTGACTGTCATGGCAATAGATAGACCGTTCGGAAATCAGAATGATGGGACAGCCTCATCAGAGAAAAAGGCCAAAAGACTCTCCAAGTCGGCTGCCTCGTTGGCCGTGTGTGCGAATTGGACTGTCTGGGCTGCGGCTCTGTATCTCCTGACTTCGTCTGGGTCCGGCGGCTGGAAATCTTTTTAGGGGGGGGGGGGGGTGTCTTTGATTAGCACAGCTCTTCAATAAGATTTGATATGCAGCTAGTATGTGTGTATAGAAAAGGGCTTTTTTGAAAAAAAAAACCCCCCAAAAAAAACAAAAAAAACATACCTGATGGCGTTGTTGATATTTCTGTGCAATTTCGAAAACAAAGCAGCATCAGGGCGATCTCTCGCGCCGTCCCTGCTGGGGAGCAACCTGTCGCAATGGCATAAGCTTTCTGGACATCGGCCGCGGTGGCCCGTCTTGCGGTGGACCACAACCGGCGCAGATACAACACTCGACGCGCCCATCGTATGTCGTTGCCTCGGGGTTCGTCGAATTCTGGATACAGGTCGTATAGACCCTGCTCTACCAGGCGCTTGAGCGAGAAGACGCATGAGCGGCCGCGGTGGTTGACACGTCCCTGGGACAGGTATTCGCCATTGTAGTAGTCGGTCTTGCTGAGGCGGAAATTGAAAAAGTCGCTGTAATTTTCGGCTTCGCACTGGTCCGCACTCCGCGTCGCGACGGCACAGATCAGCTGGGCGTCCCGCGCAAACTGATTGGGGCAGAACATGTGGGTGTCCACGGCGCAGATTTGGATGTCCCCGGAATCCAGGTGGTGATAATGGCGCCGGTAGATGGCACACTGGATGGCAAACAGCAGGGAGCTCGTCCAGGACACGAGGTTGTCGGGAGCGCAAACTCCAAATGGCTGCCATTTCAGGTGTTTGTGTAGCATGTCTGCCGATGCACCTGGGTCGAGAGAGAGGAGGCATGTTCTGCTTGTCTGGCCGTCTGGGTCACGCAGGCTGGCCGGTGACCGCACCACATTCTGATCACTCCAGCCTGTGCTCTTCCGATCGAACACCCGGAACAAGTAGCGGGGCGTTTCATGGCACGCGCCAATCTCGGGGGGAAACAATGTTGGGCCGCCTGGGCATTGGTTCAGAATCCGGAGCCAGAAGTCGGGCCATTGTTGCCGTTCCCGCCTCTCGCTTTCCTCTCGGCGTAGAGCTCTGTCGTGAAACATCTTGGCGTACGCATAATCCTGGTCAAGCCGGTCTTGATGCTCGTAGTACGCCTCGCTTTCATAGTCGGCATCGTACGGCCACCCCAAGGCCGCCTCTCCAAGAGGTATGAAGTAGTCATCGGCATCGAGCTCGCCACCGCCGCGGGTTTCTCGGTAGAGTTCCTCTGCGAGTTGAGCAAGAAGTTCCTCTGCGAGTTGAGCAAGAACATGCCCAGGCTCGCTCCCCGCTTCTGTTTCTGTTTCTTTTGTTTCTAATGTTTCTAGCACCCTCGCGGACATGCGCATGATAGTCCGGTCAAAGTGCACCAGAAGTTTCTGGACGGTGGACGACTTTTGGAGCTGGCGTCCCACAAGTTTGTCAATGGCGGATTGTGCGAATGCATCCTGTAATGCATACTGGACCTTACGGAGGCTTGCAGTAAAGAGTTCCATGGACTGGATGAGGGCCTTCATCGCGGCCGACAGTGAGTCCGAGTTGTCCGTTACTTTTAGCTTCTCCATCCCACCGGGGAGGTCGTCCAGACCAGACGTATTCAGAGCCATGGTTGCGAAGCTTGGCAGAGGGTGAACTTGGGTTGATGGAAACAGCGCAGTGGACTGACTAGGGCTTGTTTGTTTGTTTGTTTGTCAAAGTTGGCGTTGATTTATTTTTCTTTTGCTGAGGCCTACTCACTCGACATAACCCCCTCTTCGTGGGAGTAGATGCCTAAGGCACTGAACCGAGGGGTTAGGAAGAGAAAGCAGCACCTCGTAAGAACTCGTTTCCTAACTAATAGATGAAAGTTTCAAGCAAGATTACAAAATCGAGAAATCCAAGCCTTGCAAAGACCATATTTGCGTACTATCTATGTATGTCCATGACAACGGGTTCTAGTTCTACATATCCTCCCCTAATTCGGCCCCTAAAGGCCCCGTTTAAAGAGCGCCTAAGGCCTAGTCCGGGGCTCCCCGGTGCTAGTGGACACTAAAATTTCCCGTAATAGTCGTACAGGAGAGTTGTGGATAGTTGTCGTGGGCATCATCCAACATAGTATCTGACCGCCAGCATATGCGTATATTGCCCGAGAGGAGAGGGGCAGGTCAGACGCGATTGCGAGAAAGCATAAAGAGAAGAATAATTCGAGTGAAGCGCACAGAGGCAGAGTTAACGAAGGTGAAAATCAAAAGTGCAAATTACACAAGTTCCTCGAATGGGTTTGTATACTACGGTGAGGCACGGATAACCAATACAAGAGTACAAGGTTTGCTGTATTAGGCTTGCTATTTCATACTTGTCGTTCAAGGTCGTTCAAGATCGAATCAAGTCAGTCCAATTCATTTTGTCAAGCTTGTTTCATTTTATTCACTCGTGTTGTATTTCAAAACGAATTGAAAAAAGAGTCATAAGAGGCCAAAAGGAAAATAAACAGTGAGAGTATCAGAATTTGTATACAAGAAGCCAAGAACCAAAAAAAAAAAAGACAAAAGAAAAAAAAAGAACCCAGACAAAGGAACAAACCCCCTAAAAACGAAAGCTGGAAAGACCGAAAGAGAACCCGAAAAAAAGTGACACAAAAGAGAAAAAGTGATTAAAATATCTTAGTAGATCGGCCGGGACTCCTGCCACCGCCGATGAAGAAGGGACCGGTTCTCTCGAGACCCATCCGGTCCAGGGGGTTCTGTTCCGGCAGCCGCGCCTCCGCCACCTCCACCGTTGCTGCTGCTGTCGTTGGCTTGGTGGATGCCGCTGCTGTCCCTCTGGGGCGCCACACTGGATGCCCGCGACGAGTCGGCTGGCATCCACGACACACGGCCACTCTTGCGCCGCCGCACAGCACTCATGTCAATGCCTCCCAGCGCAGGGACTCCTCCTTGAGCCCCTCCTCCTCCTTGTTGGATGTTCGCCACCGCCGTGCCCACAGGGCCAATCCACTCCCAGGCCCGGCCGACTTCGCCGTTGCGGCCTTCCCGCTGCGCCGCGCGCACATTGCTATTCTGCTCGACCACGACCTTGACGTGCTTCCAGACCCGTTCGCGCGCGGCCAGCGAATGCGTAGTCCGCAGGACGTCGTCGCGCAGTTGGGTGACAAACAGGAACGGGTCGTGGTAGAGGCTCTCGTCAATGTCCTCTCCGCCGCCGCCTCCTCCTCCATGGCTCGCCTCCATCCCAGCATCGTCCTCGTCGTACAGCCAGAGCTCCTTCTGTGTGGCCAGACGCGCCAGCACGACATCAACCAGAGCGGGCGCCTGGGCCATGGCGGCACGGCGGGCACGGTAGCTCGCGCGGACGTAGAGACCAGCCAGGAATGTCAAAACTAGAACTGAAAGAGGGAGTCGATATCGGGCGAGACCGAGCCGGATGGAACGGCGGACGGCGCATGTGAATGGAAGCCGAGCGAGCGAGGTGGACGATAGGCGGGTGTTTGGAATGGCTCCGGAATCGGGGGTTCTAGAGGGCCAGCAGGGTAGCTGGTTAGTTGTTTTGGTCAGATATTCCAGTTGGACAAGCGAAGCACACAAAAAAATGGATTAAAAAAAGATCAGAGGGTGAATGCAATGGAGTGAAAAATCAAAAAGGGCGTGAAGGGGAGGGAAAAAAAAAAAAAGGGAAAAAACTTACGGGTACTCCTGAGGAGGCCTGTCGACCTCAACCTCGTCCCGGTCTTCAATCTCGCCCAGGGCCGCCGTCCACAGATCGTCAAACTCCTCCTTGCTCATCTTCTTGCTGCGCTTCTCGCCAATCGTCTCCTTGAGCACAGGCTCGTCGATGGCCGGGGTCTCGACAGCCTGGCCCTCCTCGTCGACCAGTTCACCGCACTCGTACTTGGCCCGACGGTCGCGCAGCTCCTCGACGGCCTTGTCGGCCACCGCCTTGACGCGGCGGGCACGCTCGCCATCCGGCTCGCACGTGGGCGGCAGCGGGATCAGACCGCCCAGGCTCAGCGGGTGCGGCTTGACAATGTAGCCGTTCTCGCAGCGGACCGAGTAGTCCGAGTAGCAAAATGCGTGCGGCGGGCAGGGGTCGCACTGCGGCTCAACGAGGACGCTGAGCTCGGCAGGGATCTCCAAGTTGCGCACCTGCTCAGGCAGCCAGTCCAGGTGGCCGGCCAGGAGCGGCACAGCCGGGCGGCCGAGTCCGCAGTAGCCCACCGCGATCTTCTCCTGGCGGTACCAAACACCATATGCTCCCAGGAGAGTCAGCACCAGCACCAGTACGGGCGTGGCCAGAGTGGCGGCCACGCCGCGGCGCCGACCGGATGACGCGAGCGCCTTGTTCTTGCTGCTGGCACGGCGGCTGATCTCCTCGCGCTCGCGCAGAGCGTCCTCCTGCTGCGACAGCTCGAGCTGCTCTTCGGGCGTGAACTCCTCGCCTGGTTCCAGAGAAGGCACAGAGGACATGTCGAAGTCGGCCGAGACGGGCGATGACGTCTTGATGGTTGGGCTGCTCTTCTTAGCAGTCCTGGGCGTCACCGCAGCAAAAGGGTTGGGCGAGGTCGGCACGCCGCCGACATCGCCGCCGTCTGTCCGTCTGCGCGAGGCCGCAGGCGTGGTGGGAACCGCACCTGCCGATGACCGCTGCTGCGTGTCGGTGCCTGTCGTCTTCCTACGCGTCGACTTGGCGGCCGATACTGCCGCCAGCGGCGAGCTGCCGCTCTGGAAGGGGTTGTCGTCGGTGAAGACGCTGTCGTCCTCGGTGGAGCTCTGGACCAGCTTCTCGTGGTGGACTGGCCGCCGGGGTGTCGGCAGAACAACCTTGGGCAGCTGTGGCAATTGCGCTTCCTCCTCGGTGGGCTCGAGCTTGACCTTGGGCGTCCGGGATCGCGAGGCACGCACAGACGGAGGCGGCAGGGAGAGCCGCTGGTGGTGGTCGACGTCGGGGCCCGTGTCGGTGTCGGAGGCAACAGGTGGTGCGGGCTGGTGGCTGGCCGAGCGCGTCGCCCGTTTTCGTGGGCTGGTGCGTCGTTGCCGGCGAGTCTTTTCCTCTGGTTCTTGTTCTTCTTCGGAGACGGGGGGGTGGACTTGTGGCACCTCCGTCTCGACCGTCTCGACCACGTCTTCGTGCTTCACACGCGGCTTGCGGGCGGCGGCGCGCTTGGCGGCCGGCTTCTTTTTTGGCGACTCTTGGGGCTGTTGGTCGTCGAAGCTGTCGGTGCTCTGGCTGGCCGAGGGCTCGGCATCGACGATGCCCATGCTGGAGCGCTTGGCGCGGGCGCGCCGGGCGAGGATCTTGCTGGCCTGGGGCGCGACATGGGTGTTGAAGAGTTCCACGAGATCGTGCTTCTTTGCGTTGGATGCATAGTGGATGTTGTACGTGACGAGGATGGAGCGCAGACGCGGGTTCGTAAGGGATGTTGGGTCGAAGCCCGGCTGGAGGTAGTCGACGTCGGAGTCGGACATCGTGAGGGATGGAATGTATCGATCGATGCTTGTTGAGCTGTTCTTGATCAAGCCAATAGAACGAACGGCCTGCACGCAGTGACGTTGCGAGGAAAACAGATCTCACGATGCAAACATGCGATGCAGCCAAAAAAACAAAAGAAAGAGAGAGGGCAAGAAAGGATGTGGGATTGAGAAAATAGAGGACAGGTGGGGATATCAACAAAGAAAAAAAACAATGGAGCAAAAAATCAGCAGCGAAACAGGAAGAAAAAGAGGTCACACCTCAGCAGTCGCTGCACGACCGTGTCTTGTGGGTGATGATTGATGACGTTCTCCTTTTTTTTTAATGGTTTTCTAATGGTTTAAAGTTTTTTCTTCTGCTATGTGTCTGTTTGAGAGATAAAAATGTACGAGTACATGCAGGCAAGGCAGTAGTAATCGACAACAGGGAAACTGCTTTTTGGGGAAGGCGCTTTGTTCTCTTCTCTCCCGCGTTTGTTGTTTCTAGTTGTCAAATTTGGGGGGAAGGGGCGCCACCACTCTATCTCTAGTGCGGTTTACCCTGTGTTTGGTGCTGTGTTTTTCCCCCTTTGCACCTTCCCTCGGCCGCCTTTTATGCAGCTCTGTTGTCAGCGGCAACCCGCGCAGGGTCCAAGGAGGGAGCTAACCAGCGCATGATAAGTGGGGCGCAGCACCGCAAGGCAGAACTGACTAATCCATTATTAGTCATTTGATTAATCAGAATCTTCGGAGGCAGCCAAGGAAAAGCGGGGCAGAGGCCAATCATTTTACATAGGCACGGGCGAGAAGCGGTAACTACCGCGCATCACAAGCAGCCACAGACTACGGTGTAGTTACAGCATTAGGCAGCAGGATATTGCAGGCAGTAGAGACGAAGAAGATGGGTTTTCCGTGTTTGGCGAGCCGGCAGACATACACTCGCCGGACTGGGTATTCTTCAATCAGGCCAATTTACAGAGGTACAGGCACCTTCATCACATTCGAGTCGATATCACGGCACGTCACATTGAAGGGACTACGAGGCAGAGTTATTTTATAAGAGTTTCGCTTTATTGTCATGTATCAAACATCTTAAGATTTCACGCTTTCATGAGAGAGGGCACAAGAGGTAGAGTTTTCAACTTTTTTTGTTGCTTTTTTTGTCGGGGACTTTGATCCCTTGTTGCTAGCTAAGAAAGAAAACAGATAATTCAAAACAATTTCAAATCGTATGAATGCAAAACTATTCTAAAAAACAAGGAAGAACCAACTTTGTGAAGAAACCCAATCATTTTTTTTTGTGATTGTTTCTGTGATGTTTTTTCCATACAAATTCGTTGTTTCCAAAACGTGGATGTGTGTGTGTAAATACAAATTGTTTCCAATAAAACCGTTGAACGCCTCCAGAAAAATCCCCAATTTCAAATCGTCTTGTAGACGACCCGTTTGTCCGTTTATTCAATGTCCACCTCGAGGACCTCGGTCCACTCCTTCTCCACAATGGGGACCGTCACCACCAGGATGCCGTCCTCCATCTTGGCCGTGATGTTGCTGGCATCAATGTCCTGGCGCGCCTTGTTGGCAGGCTTCTCGACGACGGTCTTCTCGACATCCATGTCGTTGGCCTTTTCGTTGTTGTTGGCGTCGTTCTCGATCTCCGACTCGGGCGGAGTCGGGAGATCCTCCAGGAAGTCCGGCAGAGGCACCTCGCGCTGGAAGAGGCCAATGCGGCGCTCGCCATCGATGAGGCCCTCCAGGAAGGCCTCGTCGCCAGGGCGGTGGACCACGCCCGAGAGAGCCAGCACCGAGCGGTCGTTGTCCCACTGGACGGCAATGTCCTCCTTCTTGGCGCCCGGGAGGGCAACGTGCAGGATGAAGCCGCTGTCAGTGCGGAAGAGGTCGACTGGCGGCACAAAGTAGTCCTCCGTGTCGTTCATGTTGTTGTTGTTGTCGTTCTCATCGCCGCTGCTAAAGTCAAAGTTGGCATTGCGCTCGCCGCCGCTGCCGCTCAGGTGAGCAATGTAGGCCCGGCCCATGTCGCGCAGGTTGCGGGCGAAGGGGTGCTGGGCAAAGGCCTGGTACATGTCGCGCATGTTGTTGGCGGCGCCGGCAGGGAAGGGGAACGGGAAGGGAAAGACAGGCAGTGGCGGCCGGGGGCCGCCATGGGGGCCGCCACGAGGACCGCCGCGGCCACCACGAGGGCCGAAGCCGCGACGGCCACCAAAGCCGCGAGGCTCGCGGAAGGGGAAGCCGGCGCCACGATGGCCGCGGCTACCGAAGCGTTCGTGGCTAAAGAAAGGGCCGTTGCGATCCCAGCCGGCAGAAAAGAAGTCGCCGCGCGGACCACGGCCGCCATGGGGGCCGCCATGGGGGCCGCCAAAGGGACCGCCGCGGCCGCCGCGGCCACCAAAGGCACCGAAGCCGCCGCGTCCACCGCAGTGACCCGGAGAAGGAGGGCCACGGGGACCAGGACCGCGAGGACCCTCGGGGCCTTCAGGGCCTTCAGGGGAAAAGAAGGCACGAGGGGGGCTGCCAGCGCGGTGGTGGCGATGGCCACGGCCGTGCTTCTTGGCCTTGCGCTGCTTCTTGGCCTTCTTCTTGCTGTCGTTGTCGTTGTTGTTGTCGTCGTTCTTCTCGCGGACAGTGTCGGGCGAGGTCTCCTTGTTATCGAGCATGGCGATGTCCTCCTCAGAGGGGTCGCTGTCGGAGGAGGAGGAGGAGGAGGAAGAAGCAGAGGACGAGGAGTCGCTGGACTGGCTGCGCTTGTGGTGGCGACGACCATGGCGGCCGCGGCCACGGCCGCCGTGCGGGAAGAATCCCTCAAACTCATGGAAGTCAGGGCCGAAAGCGCCGGGGCCACCGAAGCCGGGACCGCCGAAGCCGAAGCCGGGGCCACCGGGACCGCCGAAGTCGTCAGGGCCAAAACCAGGGCCGAAGGCATGGTGTCCATGGCGGCCGTGGCCACCCCAAGGGCCAGCGCCCCAAGCACCAGCCCAGGCACCGGGACCACCGTGGCTGCCGTGGTGGCCGTGGCGGCCCCGAAACTCGGGGGATTCGCCCCAAGAACCAAAGGACTCTTCCTCAGGGCCGCCATGGCGGCGACCGTGATGACGACCGTGGCGACCAGGCTTGCGGCCGCCCTCAGCGTGAGGACCAGCGGGGCCTTCGGGGCCACCAGGAGGGGGAGGGGGAGGAGCCTCACCATCGTGGGGAGGGCTCATCGGGGGAGGGCCCGGAGGAGGCGGGCCGTGCGGCGGCGGCGGGCCACCAGCAGGGCGGAAAGGAACGTCACGACCACGAGGGTGGTGATGAGGATGATGAGGCGGCGGCGGAGGCATACCGGCGTGGTCTACACCCGAGCCAGGGGCCGCAAAGTTGTCAAAGCCGTCGAAGCCACCAGGGGGAGGCGGCGGCGGCGGGTAGCTGTGGTTGTCATTCCAAGACATATTGGCTGATGTATATGGCAATGAGAACGAATAAGAAAACGCTGCGAAGCAATAGAGAGTTGGGTAAAAAGTTGGGTAAAGAGTTGAGTAAAGAGTTGGGTAAGGACTTGAGTAGATAGATGAGTAGAGATATGAAGATGAGAGATGAGGATGAGAGAGGTAGAGAAGAGATGAGGTTGATGATGAGAAGAGAAGGAAAAAAAAATGAGAGCAGAAACGAGGAGAGGATGGGCCGTTATATAGACAAAGACGAGGGATCAGACGAGGGATCCGATGGGTGGGCGCATCACCGAACAGAGAATAAGGCTGCCTGCTGAATTGCGTGAGTGGGTGACGGCAAAAGGCAAAACTGCCTGGGGTGGTGGAAGTCTCTACGAGTCCTCACTAGCGGGGGATTTCTTACTTTGCAGGGGCCTCGGAGATTCTGAGAGCCAGTCGGTCTCAAGAGTGCGGGACGACGTCATGCGGGGGTCTTTGGAATGTGGTTGCCTCCTGAACCGCGCCTACATAGTGAGATGGCGGTCGCTCCTTCCCTCTAACACCGAAAAAAAAAAAAAAAAACCCAATCGACCGCGCGTCCTTGCAGCGCCTGCGCAGTGGGCTACAGCGCTGGAATTCTCCATATTTTTGTCGATTGGCGGGCGGTTTCACATAACAAGTCTACCTACAGAGGCCTGCAGAGGGGACGCGCGGCTTGGCGCCATTTAGTGCCTCTGGGCAATTCATATGCAGGCCGGATCATTGGCGGACGATCGGTTAAGTCCGAGATCAAAGATTATTGGTTCGGGGTTTGCGAAAGTGGGGCCCATGGGGCTCAGAAGGCGTGCGTAAGTCCGAGCTAGCGCAGTTTTGCCGCTCTCGGCAGGTTGCCTCTTGCCACACAGACCGCACTTTCCCCGGACCCTGGCCAGTTGTTTCATTTGCGATATCAAACTCGCATATTCTTCTTCCGTTTTCCTGTCCCGATTCGGCAGTTCCTCAGCTGTCACCTCGGACATTGGGTACTAGCTCGCTGCACTATTCGTGGATCTCGCCACGACTCGAGTCACCGTAAGAGTCATGGACAGTCACAATCTTGCGCCGTTCTTGATCTCGGCTGTGTTCTCGTGCGTCCTTAGACGCGGTCTTTACCCAGACCGCTCTCTCCCTGACCCTTGCTTCCGCATTGGCCAATATTGAATCTCGTTGGTTTTCGTTGGTTTCTCTTTCTTCGCTTGCCAATGGTTGCTTCCACTCTTGTGCATGTCTTTTATGTTTCTACCTAGGCTCGTAAAATACAGACTCCCTCCGACCACACGCCCGTGATTCCATTATTGGATTACCCAAAAAATGCAACCGTTCGTATTGACAAATAACCACCATTCACTGACCATTCACTGACGCCAGAGACAAACGACACACGAAACTGCAAGAAACAACCCCAAACCAAATACCCCCAAATCCAGTGATATCTCGTAACAGTTCTGCCTCCCGTAAAATGAAAACAACCCATGCAAATTCTGTCCTGCAACGGAGTGGCAAAGAAACGTCAAAATGCACCGCCTCCTTCCACGGCAACTAACCGAATTTGTGTAACGCCGTCCATGCTCTCTCCAGATCATATCTCCGTGACTTGCTTCATCTCCGTGACCATTTTAGATTTTGTCTAGATCGCGGCACAGCCCCCCGCCCCCTCCTGCTGTCTCCCGCCATTCCCACTTGTTCTGTTCCCGTTCGTCATCTTGATCATCTCAGCCCCCTCCCCCCCCATGGGTTGTGTGTCAGCTGCTGATCGTCTCAGCATTTTCCTTGAGGGCCAGCTTCTTCTCAGCTTCTTCCGCCCGTTTTGTCGCCTCCGCCACCTCGGTCTTGAGTTGCTTGATATACTCGATCGCCAACTCAACCGTGCTCGCCTTGCTATTTGGCGTGTTGTTGCTGTTGTTGTTCGCTCCACCCACCTTGCCGTCCTTCTTACTGCCGTTGGCGCCGTCAGCCTCGCCACCGTCGTCGCTGCCGCTCTTGGGGTCTTTTGGCGGAGGCCGCGGCAGCAACGTGGCAATCTCTTGTAGAGCTGAGTTGATTCGGTTCCGCCGTCCTTGCTCAGCAATTTTGTGAGACGTCCGCTTCGAGGTCAGGTTCGTCGACAGTTCGCTCGGATACGATACACCAGGTACTGTGTTGCCCTCGAGGATGTTCTGGTAATTAGACTTCGAGGCCAGCAGACGTGATGCCTGATCCTCAGCCGCTGACACGCTGCCAGGCAGGAGCGGCTTGATATTTGGCGAGATCTTGGGCCGCAGAGCCGGGGACACCTGCACCGAGCTGATGCTGGCTCTCTTCTTGCTGGAATTCTTCGGCAGCATCTGTGGTGTCTTGCGTGCTGCCGTGGACGCTTTGGGGGTGGCTGATGTGCTACTACCCGGCAGAAGCTGGGGGCTCTGCGTAGCAGAAGCAGCGGCCCTTGGTTTGGCAAAAATGGGGGACGGCAGAGGCTGGAAACTGGACGCCCGTGCAGACACCGAATCAAGAGACGGCGAAGCGGTGGAACTGATCATTGGCGTGTTGTGTGTGCTGAGCGGTGTCAGCTGCGGCTTCTGGAAATCCATATTGAGAGATTCTGGCAATTCGAAGTTCTCGATGTGTTCGTTGGCTGCCGCTGTAGCTGTTGCTCCACCACCCACGCTGCCGCTGCCAGCCAAAGGGTCTAAGCTGCCGCTGGCACCATCGGTGGAGGTTCTGTGCGACTTTTGTTGTGGCGAGGCAAGCTTCATAAGAGACGCGGGCGTGGCAGGTGATGGAAAGCCGGCAGGTAGTGATATGGGCCCAACAGATGGAGTGGGCGCACCGCTTGTGGGCGCGGCAATGATGTGGTTGGGGGCGGATGTGTGACCCTGTGGTTGTAGGTATGGCGATGGCCGGGCCGACCGGGACTTTGGAATGGGCGGTGGAGGCATATCGGTTAGGGTTTCTGGCGACACCGAGCCATTTTCGGAATCGGTGGCTCCCGTGGATGTGGAAGAAGGCCCCAGTTGGATAGCCGCAGACGTGAGATGGGCATGCTGCGACTGGGTGCGCTGGTGGCTGCGTTGTTGCCGGATGATCGGGGACGACAGAGCCTCATGTTCCAGGCTCTCAGCTAGCTGGTCCAGGACCTGGGCGTTCATAACAGGGGTCGTGGAGAGGCGCTTGCGCTGTGGTCTCGTGATGGGAGACTGGCGCACGTTGGCCTTTCTTGCCTTGGCCGCGTTGTTCTTGCGAGCCTTCTTTGCGAGGTCGCCAGAAGCAGAGCTGGATGGAGCTGGGGCCGGAGCAGGCAGGCTCTCCAGGTCCATGTCGATAGGCGAGGTGCCCGAGGCGGTGACCCGCGCATCATAGACGGAAGTTGAGTCGTTCTGCGCATGCAGAGCGGGCGACGTCAGGGGGCTGAAATAGGCGCCCGGTACGGTGAACTGGGCATCGACTGGGAACTGGGACTCGAGCGGTGTGACGGCAGGAGACACAAGCGGAGTAAATGACATCTGCGGAGGGGGTTAGCCAGAGACAAAAGGAAAAAAAAAAAAACACAAAAACAAAAACAAGAAAAAAACTAAGCAGGGTGCAGTAAAGAGTGGCCGGCAAAGATCAGAGGCAAAAAAGAGCAGTATAGGAAGTGAGGTGTCGTCACTTACGTCTTGCTGCTCCTTCATCTGCTGATACCGCTCGAAGAGAGCTTGTTGTTGCTGGGACTGCTGGGCATGATGATGAGGCTGGTGCGACTGATCGTGGCCAGGGAAGAACTGGTTGCCTGCTTGGAGCTCGAGGCTCTGGGGAGTGGGCGGGACCATCTGGCTTTGGCGTGTGAAGAACGCGACGTTCTGCTCCTGCATCTGGCGCTGCTGCTGCTGCAGGCGCTGCTGCTGGAGGTACTGAATCTGGGCGTCGATCTCGACAATAGCGTCTGTTGGCGTAGGCGGCGGCATCATGGAAGCGGGGATGGACGGGTGTGACGCCGCATCAGAGGTGACAGCAGCGTGCATGGAGGGCGTATGGCAGGCGGTGACGGCAGACTGCGCAATCATGGCGGGGGTGGTGTCGCCGCCGGTCATGGGAGTGTCGAGGCTATCCCGGTGTTGCTGTTGCATGGAGGCCTGCATTAGGTGAGCAGGGGCGCCGTTGGCATTGGGGAACTCAGCAAAGTCGAAGTGAAGGCCGTCGGCGAGGTTGTTCATGCTGTTCATGTCGAGGAACTGCTGGAAGTCGTCGTCGGTGCCAGGCTGCAGGCCTTGGTCCTGGCCATTCCACGAAGAACCCATCATGGCCATGATGGGGTGGGAGCCAGACGAGGGGAAGACGAGGCCGGGAGAGGGAAAATGCAGGTGTTGGCAGATAGACTAGGAGGGCTATCGCCCAAATTTAGGTTATCGGGGTCCGCAAAGGAGAGCCGGGTCGGATTGCGAAACTTAAGGGTCGCACGAGAGGGGGTGTTGGGGTAAAAACGCCAATGGATGCGACGAGGTATTGGCGTGTCTTGCGAGGCAGCGGTGTGCGGTGCACTCGAGCAGAGCGATGCCGGTTTGGCGGAAGGACGAGCCACGAGGGCAGATGCCGAGTGGTAGAGTGGAGGGCAAATGGGGTTTGCTTCCTCCAAATCACGCGCAGGCGACAGCTGGGGCGCGAGCGACTGGCCACGGGCTTGGCTCGACGAAAAGACGCAGGAGGGCGTACTGGTCACAGAGGCGATGGTCTGGCAGCCGTTGCAATCGTTTTGCGACTTGTCGGTTGCTTCTTTCGGACGTCTTTGGCTGTGTTTCGCAGTCTCGCTCGTTTTTGGGGGGGGGGGGATTCGGTCTAGCAGGATTGCACACGCTTCGGGAACTGCGGACGAGGAGCAGCAGTGGGCAGACGTCCCGTGCTTCTCGCGGCTGTCTGTTTGCGCGAGTTTCGCCTCGGACAAGTCCCTTGTTGTCGATGTCGTCGTGCCGTCGCGTTGAACCTTCTCTTCGTGTGAAGAGTGAGGTCCTGGCGAATTGTGCCGTCGATGCAAAAAAAGCGTTGGGGAGGAGAAGGGGGGGGGACGACGGGGAATTTTTATTTTTATTTTTGGCGTCGAAAAAAGACGGGAGAGGTAGGAATGGGAGGGGGCTATGGAAGTGTCTTGGGAAGGTGCACCCCCGCGAGTTTTCTGTGGCAGGGTGTCTGGGATAGGAAGGGAGTGGGCGGGACGCAGTTGCGGGCAGGCCAGACTGACAGGAAGACCTGACGTGGGTGCCACCGAGAGCCGAGGAGGGAAAGAGGAAAGAGGAAGGAGCAGCCACCTAGAACCAGGAAGAAGGTGGGGTGGGGTGGGTGTTCGCAGGAGAAAATAGGGAGGGGGGGACCCCTACTACCGTACAAACTGCATGTGGATCACTTCTTTTCTAGTTGAATTTTTTTTTTTCCAGCGCTAGAGTGTAGACGGCCTGTGCGCTAATATCGATATTTTTGCAGCATACTGGAGAAGAAAGAAGAGGTGACATAAGTATATAACTAGTACAATAGTATGCTACGGCAGCACGACAGGACAGGCAAAAACAGCCAGGTGACATCTGGTCACGGCCAAGCCTGGCTGTCGGCACGCATTGTTCGACCACCCGGCAGGGAGCACGCGAACAATGAGCTTGCCGGGCCCTGGAACTACACTAATATAGCACGGCGAGAAACCGCGAGTTCTTACGAGCACATACGCAGTAAGAAGCTTGCCAAACAGCAAGTACACCAACCATGGCGGAGAAGACTCTTTGTTCTGACACAGCCATCCGGATCCGCCATCCGGATCCCCAGCTGAAGCAAAGCAAACATTTCTTAACCGCAGTGCGTGATGGTTCCTGTCGCACTCGCACGCTCAAACGGAACGGCACTGTGTCTTGATTTTCTACATATTGCCTAGCCGGGCAATTTGCCGACCGACTGGCGGCGTCTTATGGGCCTATCTTGAGAAGTGCTAGTCTCGTCAGGGTGGGCCCAGTAACACCGCCGGTACGGTCGGTGGAGAGACGGTCAAGAGGAAGGTCGAGACGGAGAATGAAAAGAGGGTGGGAGTTGGCCGAGGTGTGTAATTGTGGCCAGGTTGAAGAAAAAAAAACAAAGCGAAAAACAAGGGGAAAAAACGTTGTGTGTCACCGTCCAACGTACAACGGCAACGGTGGCTGTTGTCGTGCTGTGCGGCAGCGCCGGCCTGTTCGTTCGTGTCCGTTTCGATGGAGTCGACTGGTGAGGCTGTTTGTTTTCCCTATTTTGCTGTGCTTGGGGAGTCATACCGCGATTCACCCAACTCCCTGGGGCCCCTGGCTGGTCCCTGCAGCTGTCATCCGGTCTGTGACTTTCTCAGCTCACCGCACGTCCACTGGATGCCGCAACCCACCATTAGGGCGCCTGCAGCACGGCCTCTGGGCCTCTGTTTGGGTCAACCGGGCTGTCTGAGCTTCTCTGGCTGGCTGTCTGGATTTCCAGGTTTCCAGTGCGCATAATGCGGGATGCTCAGAATGATCGAAATACTCGTATGTGGGTCCCACCCAGCCAACCACAGACCAACCAGCGTCCAGAAAGCCACTCTCCCGTCCAGACATAGCTAGCACCATGCGAAGGGACCGAGATGGAGGTATGGAGACTTTTGATGGAGACCTCGTCCTTCCTCGCAATGTGAAGATTTCTGCAGGTTTTCTGCATGGCTTGTTCTAGCGGAGGAGCGCCACCTCTGAAGCTACGTCTCGCGACCGACACCTCTTTACGGAGCATGTAAGGTGAGTCTGCAGATGCATGTTCAGATGCAAGCCGACATCAGGCTATGCATGTTGATAATGGGATCGGTCTCGGAAGTCCAAGGAAGCAGGGAAGCTACGGATCGAAGCCCTGCGACAGACAGACGAGGCCATGAAAGACGAACCAAGAAACAAGCCAACAAATCAACAAATACCAGGTTCGCAAGATGGTGCCAACCAAAGATGCAGCTATTATGGTAGAAAACAAAAGTGTGTGTCCGGTACTGGGGTCCAGAGTACAAATCTTTGGCAGGATACTTGCCCACAGGCATCCCATGCTCCCATGCTTTCCCACCTTGATTGTCATCTCGCAGGTTCTGTCCTTGTGATCGCAAACCCTCGCTGGCCAACCCAGCTGTGGGAGCGTTGCCAGCTTGGTCGGCGTCTTTATTGGCTGAGAATGCGGCCGACCATATACTATGTATTGTGACGAGTAAGACACAACGACAGCGGGCAGAATAAGATCTCCAATGTACGTTATGTGACCGGTTGTGCACCCACGCACTAAGGTGTGGTACACCGTCCAAAGGCGAGTAATATGACACGACAAAACCCCACACAGACAGCATTGGCCAGTAGGTGGGGGGTAGCCGTCTACACACTCGAGTTTGTTTGCGCCGCTTGGGACGGAAAAAGAAAAGAAAGGAAAGAGCAACCAACCAACCAGAAGCCAAGCTTTCGCACCGAGCCCCAATTCTGGGTTCTCACAGGTGTTCGCGACTCGCACACTTTCTTCTCCTGGCAGACCCCCCCCGGCGGCTTGGAGCACAACTCCACCTGTGATCATTATTCCCATACTAGTGCTGTGCTCCCGAGAATGGTGGCCCATTGCATGCCGACAAGAAGTGTATTGTATCTTTTTACAACATCCAGCGAGGCACACGACCCAGCGTCCGTGGGTGGCGCATGGAACCACCCGTTCCCGTATGGCCCCAGCAGAATAATATGTTTGTGCTGTTTGTGCCGCAGTTTCGAATGGGCCGCCGATCTATGACTGCCGTTGGCATCCTCGACAAATTGGAAGCTGACGTACGTTTAACTGTTCAACAATGCGACAGCCAGCATACCACACTGTGAGCCAAAAGCCACAAGCTGGGATGTTTGAGCAAGTATGCAGAGTGCACAAGAAACATGCTGTGTGCGAGCAACTCGCCGAGGCAGTTCGTAGTCTGGCTCCATATATATGCCATTTACACACCTTGTCTTTCACGTACGGCCATAGATACTGGAAAGCACGGGATCCCGTCCGCTCTCCCCTAGTTAAACCAGTAATCGGCGGATTAGTAGTTGGGTCGGTGACGACCAGCGAATACCCGCTGCTGTACGTTTTTTTTTTTTTGGCTTTTTTTTCGATTTATTTTTGTCGATTTATTTTTTGTCGATTTATGTTTGAGAGCTCTGTGTCTTGTACACTTTTTCAATTGATTTTTATCACGCTCTCTGTTATATCTCTGCTAAAAGAGAAATCCTATTATTTTCACCACTGCGTTAAGGATAGAAATAAACAGGACTGACAAAAGGGACGGCAGCCAAATGTGGGCGTCAAGCCCAGCGATTCTGCCAGCTCCAGCAGCCTGTGGCTTCTCCTCCTCCCTCGTCCACCGGCCGGTCGTCCTGGACTTTCGGAAGCGCACCGTCGCCTGGTCGAGGTCGGTGTTTACGTGGGACTCGCTGTGCACCAGGCCTCGAACTGGCCGCCGACAACCTCCTGCAGCGACGCCAGCGTTGCCCGCCCAGCCGCGCCGTGGTCGGTGCCGAGGACGTCGGTGTCGCGCGGGGCCGCGTGCAAAACACAACCGGGCTCAGGTAGCCGTGCCGGCGCTGCATCTCGACCCACTCGTCCTGGAAGAGGAGGGACTGGCAGTCGGACGTGACGTGCATCCACGCGCACGGTCAGAAACTGGGTCGGGCTGGGAGTGGGCCAGCGACCGCCCCGTCGTCTGCCGCCAGCGAGGTAGAACGGCTTGTCTGTTGTCGTCGTTGTCGTCGCCGTGGCGCGACTGATGTTTCTCGACGCGGAGCTGACGCCAGCCCCCCCCCCCACACGCCCTTGCCCGGCACCGCCTGGTCGTCGACGGCGTACGGCTTTTGCGCAACCATTCACCGGTCTAGAGCCATTGGTCTGTCTGGCCGCATCGCCAGGCCAGCTGGAAGCACGGCACACCGCGCGCCGCAGACTCGGAGCTGTGTCGCCTCGCCCATCGCCCGACATTGCCAAGATGGAGACCCCACTCCGTCACCGGCTCGGCTTGGTGGTGCTGCTGCTGTGGCTGCCGCCTGTGCACCGAAACCTAATGCTCTCGCCCCAGTGGCACCAGTCCCAGGACGGACCCGTCGTAGAGCTCGGTCGCATTGATCTCCTCGATGGCGTTGCCGCCCACATCAATGTAGTCCGTGAACTTGGGTGAGAGGGTGCTCGCACCTAATGGACGTGGCCACGAGCATGCCATTGATGCTGTGACGAGGACGGGAAACGTCGACGGCCATCACTTCCACCGTGAACGTATCGTGTCGGCGGTCCTTGCTCATGGTTGCGACGCCATCTAGTGTGGGTGCCGGAAGTGATTCAGAAGCATGGACCCATCTTGTTCCTCGTCGTCATACTGAAATCGAGCTCGGCTTGCAAGATAGGAGCCTGTCGAACGCATCGGGACCATGTGTGCAAAAGATAGGAGTGGAAGGGTTCTTCGTGATTGGCGGAGGCCCGGTGTTAGATGATTGGCGGAACCCTTGTTCCCTCAATGAACGTCCTCCAACTTATCCGTTCTGTCGGGTTGCGTCGACGATAAGGCACCCGGGGTCTATGAAACTAGGACCAAAGCGTGTCAAGGTCTGGCGGGCAAACGGCGCCTCGGATTCAGAGGGAGCCATTGCCTGATAACTACGCGACGTCTCTCCTTGGCTGCCTGGCAGATCGTGGAAAGAGATCATTCGATGATAAGGCCAGCCGGCAAGACCAACAAGGGAGGCTGCCATCACCTCCTATATGCCCTGCCCGTGTTGCTCGAAATTATTCCGCTTCTGCCAGCCCGGACACACGTCCAAACCAACCCCCAAAAGGGCCTTTTTTTTTTATGAATACGCCGCCCATCATGCTGTCCCTGTCTTCCCTGGTTGCTTATTTGGAAGTTCCGCATCCGTCGAACGAGCCACGTCCGACGTTTCTGGTCAGCCATGACACGAAACCGATCGAGAAGGCCCGCCGTGTCTGGGCCTGGACGGGCTTCTTCGGCGTGTGGTGCACGGCGGCCTTTAGCATGTCCAACTTTCAACTTGTCAGTATGAGCCAAAGGCATTGGCAAGCACGCGCTGTGCCCATCCATCGACCGTTCAAACACTGACGTCTCCTGTCGTCTGCAGGGCTCGAGCTTGCTCGCGCTGGGGCTCAATTGGTGGCAGACAATCGTGGCCACCTTTTTCGGGCACCTGTTCAGCGCCCTCATCGTTCTCGGCATGGGCATCCCGGGGCTGGAATACCGCATTTCCTTTCCCATCTCCACGCGTGTTGGCTGGGGTACGTCGCGCACCCGGATCGTTGCCATCCCTCCCTGCCTTCTTGTGGAAGGATTGCCCTGTCCCACGGTCGGGGGAACCACACACATGTCTGACACAAGCGCGCGTCGAGCAGGATACGTCGGCTCCATCTTTGTGGTGCTGAACCGCATCGTCACGGCCGTCATCTTCACGGCCGTCCAGGGCTGGATGGGCGGCCTGGTGACGTACGTCTGCCTGCGCGCCCTCTGGCCCAGCATCGACCGCATCCCCAACACGCTGGCGGCCTCGACGGGGACCACGTCGGCCCAGTTCGTCGGCTTCGTGGTGTGGTACGTCGTGCAGATTGCCACGCTCTTCCTGACGCCCGAGAATGTGCGCTTCGTGGTCATGGCGGGCGGCGCCCTGGGCTTCGTCGTCCAGCTGGTGCTGACGTGTTGGGCCTGCGGCACCATGGGCGACGCCGGCTTCGGCTCCGTGCTCGCGAGCCAGAACGGCTCGCTCTCGCCGGCGATGCGGGGCTGGATGATGGTCTACGGCATGTCCCTCACCAGCGCCAGCATCACGACGGCCTCGCTCAGCGTGTGCGACTACACCCGGTTTGCCCGCCGCTTCGCGTCCGGCACGTGGAGCCAGCTGGCCGGCGCCCTGCCCGCCTGGCTGGCCAACGTCTTTGGCGTGCTGACCATCGCCGCCACGCAGAACCGCTACGGCCGCCCGCTGTGGAACCTCCCCACGCTGCTCATCGCCGTCCAGGACGCCGACCCCACGTCGGGCACGCGCGTCGCCGTCTTCTTCGCCGCCTTCTGCATGGCCCTGCTGCAGCTGGCGCTCAACATTGCCGGCAACACCTTTAGCGGCGGGACCGACATGGCGGCGCTGCTGCCGCGCTGGATCAACATCCGCCGGGGCCAGGTGGCCACGGCGCTGCTGGCCGTGTGCATCAACCCGTGGTACCTGGTGAGCTCGGCCACGGTGTTTCTGTCGGCCATGTCGTCGTACGCGGTGATTCTGCAGCCCTTTATGGGCATCATGGTGGCCGAGTACTTTGTCGTGCAGAAGCGGCGGCTGCGCGTGGCCGACCTGTACATGCTCGGCAGCGAGTCGATCTACTGGTACACGCTGGGCGTGAACTGGCGCGCTGTTTTGGCGGTACGTGAACAGCATCGTAGTCTTGGCGCCCTGCGGACTGCTTGGTGGAATCCGCTTCTAACCCATCTATCTACACAGTGGCTCGTCGGGACTATACCGCATTTCCCGGGCTTTATCAACACCGTCAACGCGACAATTCCTGTTTCCATGGGATCGAAATACCTTTATTACCTGGACGCATATTCTGGGTTCCTGCTGGGTAGGGTTTCTCTGACCGCTTTTTTTTTTTTTTTTTTTTTTTTTTTTTTTGGCGTTCCTTCCACTAACTACGCATCACAGCTTTCGTGGTCATAGTTCTCTTGGATCTGGTTGCACCGGTCAAGCGGCAAAAGGAATACATTGCCTCCGTCTCTCGTGTGGAGGCCATTGACATTAACGAAAAGATGATTGTGGGCGCGGAAATTGTGAATGGGGTCCAAGTCGTCGAGCAGGCTTCTTCAGGTGGCCTGATGGACCGGGCCCCGTCTTTTGACGAGAAGCACCACAACGTGTAGAGCTGGTTTCGGCCAGAGAACAAATATTCATACAGTGGCTGTCATTCGACCCAGAAGGGGGTCCATATAGGCGAAATACATAGATTGATTCCAATTCATTCCAAAAGGACAGAAATTTGTACTCGCCGATGGGTTTCCATCGGGTCAGAATAGGCGAGGGAGACATGTACATGGACAAGCGGATTCCACAATCATTTTGCTACGCTTTGGTATTGGTACTGAATACTGGTTTTGTGAAGAGGGACACACGTCATGGTCGTCTGGTCACTCGTTCATAAAGTCCAGGCTGTCTATATCGATGCTCTGCAGAATGGTGCTCCACTCGCCCGACTCAAACAGGTTGCCGCTGAAGTCGAAGCCGCCCAGCATGTCTTCCATGCCGGCCGTGTTGGGCCCCGCATCCAGGCCACTCTCGGTCTCCTCGTCCGTTCCTCTCCCACCACAACGGCCACCACCACCACCATCACCACCAGGGCTGAGACGGACCGCCTGGCTGCTGCGGCTGTCTTGGCTGCTGCGGTTCAGCAGAAACCCGATGCCGCAGCGCTGCAGATAGTGGCGCGCCGAGATCTCGCCGCCAAACACGGGGCCAATGTCCGGGGCCATGCTCTCGGGCGTGGTGACGTTGTTGTCGTCGTTGTCGTCGTTGTGGTGGTCCATCGTCGGGCCGGCACCGCGGGCACCCGGACCTCGGACGCGGCCGCCCCCGCCCGGGGTGGTGCTGCTGCTGAGGCTGGTGGTGCGGCGGCGGCAGTGGTCGTAGAGTTGCAGCATCTTGGTGAGCACCTTGAGCCCCCGGGCCACCACGGGCAGGCGCAGCGGGCTCGCGGCCAGGTCCTGCCGGACCATGTCCACGTCGGCGCGCAGGGTGGCGGGCGCGTGGCGCTCGACCAGCAAGAAGGCGGCGACCTGGACGGCGCTGCTGTAGGCCTGGTAGATGGCAATGGCAAACTTGGGGCTGCGGCGGCAGGCGGGGGTCCGGCGCAGCAGCTTGTAGCTGGCCAGGGCCTCCTGGGCGACGCGGGTGCTGGCGGCCAGGGCCTCGGCCTGGGTGGCCAGGAACGGCCGCAGCATGCGCAGCAGCTGCAGACAGACGGAGCTGTGGTAGAGGTAGTGCTGCCACAGCATGTTGGGCGGCAGGTGGGCCATGGCGGCGTCGTGGCCGTCGTCGCGGTCGTCGTCGCGGGTGGCGAGGACGCGCTCCCAGGCGTCCTGGTGAAAGAAGGGGGGCAGGTCGGCGGCGACGGCCTGGAGCTGCCGGTACAGCGAGGACACGTAGTCCCAGTCCTGGAGGTGGGCGCGGTCGTCGGCGTAGAGGACGTGGAAGAGCTGGAAGACGCGGGCGCGCGCAATCTGGCTGCTGGCGTCGGTGGGCTCGTGCAGGGGCCGCGGCACGACCGCCGCCGCCGCCGCCTCCAGGCTGTCGTTGCGGCAGTTGGCCGGCGGCCCCCCCAGGCTGTCGTTGCGGCAGTTGGCCGGCGGCCCCCCCAGGCTGTCGTTGTGGCAGTTGGCCGGCAGCCCCCCCAGGCTGTCGTTGTTGCAGTTGGCCGGCAGCGGCACGCGGTCCGGCCGGGTCTGGATCAGCGGGCAGCGGCCGTTGTTGAGGCAGCGGTCGGCGTCGGCGATCCACAGCTCCCACCACAGCCGGCGGCGCATCTCCGTCTCGAGGAGGGTGGTGCTGGTGGCGCTGCTGGTGGCGGCCGTCGCACGGGTCGGCGCGTCGTCGCGGTCCAGCCGCAGCGCCTGGGCGTGGTGCACGGCCTGGGCCAGGCACGAGCTGCGCACCTCGGTCTCGTCGCGGCCGTGCCAGTAGATCTGCGTCGTGATGAAGACGGCCAGCTGCACCAGCTGCGGCCGGGACTCGTAGCCGCCGCTGTGCAGGGCCTGCCGCGAGGCCGCGTACCACGTGTACGCCGTGTCCGGGAGCCGGTCGCCGTCGAGGCCGAGCGCGAACCCCAGCTCCGCCGGCACGTACAGGGCGCTCTGGGCCAGGATCGTGAACAGCAGCGCCAGCCACAGCAGGTCGACGCGGTCGTGGCGGTGGCGGTCCACGTCGTCCCAGAACCGGCCGTACTCGCTGCGAAAGGTCGGCTCGTGGATCACCGAGTAGATGAGGTTCATGTTCTCCATGAAAAAGGCCAGCAGCATGTCGCACTGGTTGCGCGTCGGCAGCAGGCCCACCAGCTGGGCCCGCCAGAAGGCCTCGACGCCCTGCCGCCCCGACGGGATGGCCGGCCAGAGGGAGAGGCCGCCCAAGCTGCCCGCGGCCGCCGACGCGCGGAACGCGTGGCACGCGTGGAGCGCGCTGGTCGAGTGGGACGGGTCAAGCGCAATCACGGGCAGCAGATCGGCAAGGGAAAGGAAGCCCAAGCTTTCGCCCACAGACGGCCGTGCCGTCGGGCGGCCCCGGGCCTCCGCCAGGGTGGTGGATGCGGATGCGGATGCGGATGCGGATGCGGATGCGGATGCCGGGAGCAGTGGGCGAGCAGCGGCCGCTGGTGGCTGAGCTCCATGAAAGGCAGGCAGCGGTGTTCGGTGTGGCGTGGGCGACTGTCTGGGCGGTCTCGGCAGAGCTCGGGCAGGCGTGGCCGGCTGTTCTCGGACACGTCTGGCCGCATGGTGCGCCGGGTGCGCCAGACACCTGTCGACCCTCCCCCAGCGCACACAGCTGCTGCAGGGCAGCTGCCGGTCGCACTTCATGCGGTGCTGACGACATGGAAGGCAGCTGAGCGGCCGCTGTCGACCAGTGCCGGTGCCGGGCTGTCCCTGGACCATCGTGGTGCCCATCGGGTGGACGAGTGGCAGTCTCCGCGATGCAAGGACTACGCTCTGGCTCCTCTGTAGCTGCTCTGCCACAGTGGCCAGCTTGGCGACACAACGTCCGCAAATCAGGCCCCCGGCCCTGCCCTGTACGGCTAGCCGCAAAAGCTGGCGGTCTGGTGATGCCCACCGATAGGAACCCTCGCCTGCCCGATCCTGCCGGAGAGATAACGGAGACATGACAAGGCGGGTCCCAAGCCTACGGGACTAACCATTGTGGAGAGATGCCTGTGTATTCCGCCAATCACACCCGCCACCTTACAACCCCCGTTCCGTGCTGCGTACGGCTAGCCGGACGACATGGCTTGATCCTTGCGCCCCGTCTTGGATTCTTCATGGGGTGTTCCTTGTTGTTTATCACCAAACAGGCAAGTATATGCTATCTAGGCAGCGATCCTCTGCGCGGCTATACGATGTGCCCATCCCATGCACACCTCGCTGCCCGGGGTCTTGATAAAGAACAGGCAGTCTCTTGTTGTGCTGTCCCGGCTTTGGACGAAAAGACTGACGGCAAAACTGCAGAACCCGGCATTAGCAAACTCATGATGGCAGTTGTTGCAGACACCGCCGCCCAGCCCACGTACCGGTACCGCATTGGCGTGGATGTTGGTAAGACGGGCTGTTCCACAGACACCTCCAGAAGCATCGTCTAACACGGCGGATCAACAGGAGGCACAAACACGGACGCCGCGCTGCTTGCGTACGACGCAGACGCGGGCTACCGCGTGGTGGCCAGCAGCAAGGCCGAGACGACAGCCGACGTCACCGCGGGCATCTGCCGTGCCATCCGCCAGGTGCTCGCCGCCTCGCAGGTAGCGCCGGCCGAGATCCTGTCCGTCAATGTCGGCACCACGCATTTCATCAATGCCGTCATCCAGCGAGACGCGGCCAAGCTCCTGCGCGTGGCTGTCCTCCGGCTGTGCGGTCCCTTTGGGCGCGAGGTAGCCCCCTTTGCCGACTGGCCCCGGGACCTGCGGGCTCTCACCGAGGGCCCAGTCGGCTACCTCGCCGGCGGACGAGAGGGTAAGTGTGGGGAGGGGGGGGGGGCGATGACGCATGCCTTGGGATCGGCCCATCCGGCGACGTGGCGCTAATTCGGTGGCGTGCTGCTGCAGTGGACGGCCGCCCCATCGCCGACGTGTCCCCCGACGAGGTCCTCCGGTATGCCCGCATGGTCCAGGAGCACCACATCACCGCCGTCGCCGTGGTGGGCGTCTTTTCCATCCTGGATGCTGGATCGCCCACGCAGGAAGAGCACGCGCGGGACCTGCTGCAGACAGCGATCCCCGGCCTGGACGTCGTGTGCTCGTCCGACGTGGGCGGCGCGGCGCCGTTCCTCGAGCGCGAAAACGCCGCCATCCTCAACGCCAGCATCCTGGCCTTTGGCCGGCGCACCATGGGCAGCTTCGAGGACGCCTTCCGCCAGCTGGACCTGGCCCACGCGAGCCTCTACCTGACCCAGAACGACGGCACCGTCATGGACCTCCCGACCGCCCGGCGGCTGCCCATCCAGACCTTTGCGTCGGGCGCCACCAACTCGCTGTCGGGCGCCGCCTTCCTGGCCGGGATGGGGGGTGGGGGGACCACCACCACAATGATGACGACGACCACCACGGGCCACAAAAGGCGGCTGTCGCCGTCGTCGGCGCAGGTCATCATGGTCGACGTGGGCGGCACCACGTCGGATTTCGCCGCGCTGGCGCCCTCGGGGTTCCCGCGCCAGTCGCCGGCCACGGTCCAGGTCGGCGGCGTGCGCACGGCCTTTCGTCTGCCCGAGATTGTCAGCATCGGCCTCGGCGGAGGCTCGCACGTGCATGTGAGCCCGGAGGAGAGGGTGACGGTGGGTCCCGCGTCGGTGGGCTACCGCCTGCCCGCGCTGAGCCGGTGCTTCGGCGGGCCCGTCCTCACGGCGTCGGATGTGGTCGTCGCCGCCGCGAGCGGGTCGTTGTTGGACAGACCGTTTGGCAGCCACCCCGTCGCCCTGCCCGAGACCGTGGTCCAGAAGGCCAGGACGAACATGCGCCGGCAGCTGGAGCGGGGCATCGACGACATGAAGGCGTCGGACCAGGACGTGGTCCTGCTGCTGGTGGGCGGCGGGTCCATCATTGTGGAGGGCGACGCGATCCAGAACGTGAAGACCTGCATCCGCCCACCGTTTTACGACGTGGCCAACGCCGTCGGAGCGGCCATTTCCAAGGCAGGCGATGAACTTCCCCCCATACATGGCGCTGACCAATGGACGGACTGACCGTGTGCCAGATATCCGGAGACATCGACCAGATCGTGATTCCGGGCAAGCGGAAACAGGAGGACATTGTCGCCGAGGCCAAAGCCAAGGCCATCGAGGCCGCCTGCGCCCGGGGCGCGCGGCGAGACACGGTCGACATTGTGGAGGTGGACTGCATCCCGCTGCAGGATGCGGGCAATGGTGCCTTCCGGGTCATTGTCCGGGCTGTACGTTGCTGGAAGACACGGCCACCCATCGTCGTCCGGTTCCCGGGGAAATCGCTGACTCTTCTTCCATGCCAGTGCGGCGAGCTGTCGTGGGATGTGGCCAAGACGGTCTGCGAGACGGCCTCTTCCAACGGCCATGCCAGCGCCCCGTGGTCTGCTGTGGAGGAGGCGCTTCCTGTGCCAGCAGCTGTTCCGAATGGCATGCCAGCTGCACAGCAGGCTGCACCAACGAGCACCCATCCATCCGTCGAGGACCACCCCCCCGACGATATCCGCGACTACCGACCAAAGGTCTCCAAGAAAACCGGCGAGTGGTTTATTTCCAAGACAGACCTCGAGTTGATCGCAGAGGGCTGCGGCGTCCTTGGCACGGGTGCGTCTTGTTCCACGACTTGTATGCATGCGAGGCTGACATTCGTTTTGCTTCGGATCCAGGTGGCGGCGGAACCACGTACGGCACCCTGCTGCAGTGCATCGACACCCTCGAGCGCCTCCCCAGCGGCAGCATGCGCGTCATCGACCCCCGGGGCCTGGATCCCACATCCCTAGTGGTACGTGCAGAGATGGAAACACTGGAGCTGTCCAACTTGCTGACTCCTATATGGTCTGTTCCAGGGACTTGTCGCGGGCGTCGGGTATGTTGGATATTTGCATTCTTCCGTTTCTTGTACGAGGGCCGTAACTAACCTCTTCTTTTTGGCCCCCCCCCCTGCCCATTAGAGCACCCACTGTGAGCAACGAACGCCTCGGCAGCGACCACGAGTACGCCGATGCCCTGGACATGCTCCTCCGGTACCTGCAGGTCGGCCGCGATGCCCTCGCCGGCCTCGCCTCGGGGGAGATTGGCGGCGCCAACGGCATGGTCCCCTTGGTCGTCGCCGCCGCCATGGGCCTGCCCGTCCTCGACGGCGACACCATTGGCCGCGCCTACCCCAAGCTCGACATGTCCCTCCCCTACGTCTACGGCGTCGAGCGGGCGTGTCCGGCCGCGCTGGCCGACCCCCGCGGCACCTCGGTGCTCATCCCCGACGTCGACAACCCGACCCGGCTGGAGCGCCTGATGCGCAGCGCCTGCATCGAGCTGGGCCTGTCGGCCGCCTTGGCGACCAGCATGCGGACCGGCAGCTTCCAGCACTACGCCTGCCAGCGGACCGTGTCGCAGGCCTGGTTCATTGGGCGCGCCGTCCGCACGGCCCGCCAGCAGAAGCGGAGCATCACCCGGGCCCTGGGCGATGCGATTCCGGGGTGCCGACCCCTGTTTGCGGGCCGCGTGTCCAGTGTGGTCCGCCGCGTGGAGGGCGGATGGACCATGGGCACGGCGACGATCAAGGCCGCCAACGACAGCGAAGCCAGTGACGCTGCTGAAGAAGGCATAGCATCGACACCAGCGGGCGGGTCTTCCCTTGTGCTTCAATACCAGGTATGTAGAAACTCTCTCGGCTTCCTTGGTGGCAGAGTTCTTATTCGCCTTCTCAACCTTGCAGAACGAATATTTGTATGCGGCTCTGCTCCAGCCAGACGGCACCCAGCAGCCCGTCTGCACCACGCCGGACCTCATCACCGTCTTGGACACGTCCGGGTCGGCCGTGGCTACACACGAGGTCCGCTATGGTCTCATGGTCACCGTCATCGTCATGCCCGCACATCCGCTCTGGACGGCTCCGCAGGGCCTCCGTGTTGCCGATCCTGCTGCCTTTGGCTTGGATGCGGTGTATACCCCGATGGAAGAACCGTGGCAGGAGCCGCTGTCCGTTATTGAACACTTTGGCGAATAGGGAGAAAAGACTTGGGGTATATAGAGATGAGTAAAGTTTACATTCACCTAGTTACCGTGCCGTTTTCCGTAGACATAAAGTTGCTGGCAACGCAGGAAGCTCTCGTCATGGAAAGTAGAACGTGCAGATTTCTTTCTTGTTTCTAGCTCTTTCTATTTCTTGACTCCATTGCCGTGTTGCGGCTTTCCTCCATTCAAGGAACTGAATCGTCTATATAAACTCATCCCTAGAGTACCGCGGGGAGGCAAATGCGCAAACGCTTCTCTACCAGATGCGTTCCCATGTCCTCCGCACAAAGTTCAGCTGTGCCAGCCGCTCCTTCTCGCGCTCTTTGACGCCGCCCTCTTCCCACTGCCGGCACTCGGCGTCCACCTCGGCCTTGCCGGAGACCAGGTCGGCGTCGGCGGGCTTCACAAAGGACGTGCGCTTGACAATCTTCCAGAGCAGGAACATGAAGCCGCCAAAGGCGAGGGCGAAGTACGAGGTGATGAAGCCGCGGACGCTAAAGGGAGAGAAGACGTCGAAGCCGACAAAGAGCAGGGCCAGGCAGCCGAGGCCGAGGGCGACGGCCGGGGTGTAGGGGGCATAGGGGGTCTTGAAGGGGAGGGTGTTGCGATCGAGGCCCTGCGCCTGGCAGGCGCGGTACCAGCCAAAGTAGACGACGAGCATCATGGTGTACGTGAGGATGAGCGCGGTGGTGGTGAGGTCGACGAACCAGTAGAAGACGTCGACGGCGGAGTTGGAGGCGACGAGAAAGCTGATGCAGGCGAGAGTCGAGACGGCGGCGACGCAGTAGATGGGGACACCGGACGCGTTGCAGTAGAGGAGGAACCGGGGGGCTTGGTGGTCTGGGAGAAGAGCGGATCAGGATGGTCAGCAAGTGGGACACTCTTTTTGAAATTGCTTTTTTCTCTTCAGGGTTTGTAGAGAGGGAAGTCTTTTTCTCTCTTACCGCGAGCCAGTCCGTAAAGCGTACGCGAAGCGGCGTAAAGGAAGGCATTTCCACAGGACTAAAGCCATTGGACAAAGTTAGTAATCAGTCAAGTAGTAACCAAGGAACCAGTTTGTGGAGGGAGAAACGGGGGGGGGGACAGGAACCCCAAGAGACAACATACCCAGGCGGACAGCAGAATCATGGCGTTGATAAAGTCGGGCAGGCCCTTGATGCCCAGGTTCTGGATGCCAATGACCCACGGACTGGCACCGGCACCCGACTTGCCGTCGTTGATGGCGGCCGCGAGCGTCGGGTCCTGGGAGCTGCAGATGATGCCGACGCAGAGCACGCCCAGGACGTAAAAGGCCAAGATGCGCCAGAAAATGAGCTTGGCCACGCGCGGGATGACGTGGCGCGGGTTGGCGATCTCGCCGGCAGCGATGACGATCAGGTCGGGGCCGGCAATGGTGAAGGCGGCATAGAGCGCGACGCTCCAGAAGCCGAGGAAGCGGCCGGTGTGGACGTCGCTGGACAGGTACGGCAGCATGACGTCGGCGGTCTTCCACGTGCGGAAGCCGTAGGCGTCGTGCTGGGGGTTGCCGCCGCACATGGTGACCAGGGTGATCATGACGAGGAAGATGAGCAAGAAGACCTTGGTGGAGGCCATGTAGAACTCGGACTCGCCGTACCACTTGACGGCGACGACGTTGAGCGTGATGCACACAAACATGGCCATGCCGATCCAGGCCGCCGCGTTGACGTCGGGCACCCAGAACTGCATCAGCGTGGCCACGGCCGAGTACTCGGTGCACAGCAGCATGAGGCCGGCAAAGAAGTAGGTCCAGCCCATGGCGAAGCCGAGGGCCGGGTCGACGTAGCGGGCCGCCAGCTCAAACAGCGTGCCGCGGATAGGGAGGTAGGCGATCATCTCGGCCACGGACAGGTAGAGCGGCCAGATGAACACGAAGCCCCAGAAGAGGTAGCCGAGAATGAGGCTCAGCGGGCCAGCCTTCATCAAGACGCCACCGACACCGACCTATGTTTTTTGTCCTGTCAGTTTTTGTCTATGGAAGTTCTGGTGTGAGATGTGTGTTTGGAGAGGGGGGGGAGGGGGATGTTTTTGGGAGAGTGAAGGACGATGAAGCGGCAGACATACCCAGACGCCCACGCCAATGGAGCCGCCAATGGCCATCAGCTGGACGTGGCGAGGCTTTAGGCCGCGCTGTGTCTCGCCATAGGTCTCGACCACGCCGGTGCTCTGCTTGGGGCTGGCATCGAGGCTGGCGCTGTCCAGCGCAGCACCGATCTTGTCCGGTTCTGCCATGGTCTGCTTTGTGCGTTGCGGGTGGGAAGAAGGAGTCGAAGGACGCTGTGTGTGGGTGAGTGCTCCTGGCGGATCATGGACGCTCGCTCATGGGCGCGGCAGGGCGTTCCACGCCGTATATATAGATGCACGACGACAGGGTGCCAAGCATCCATCACAGGCCACTTTGTGTGCCACCTGGAATGAGCGTAGGAACAGCATCGCGTGGACATGCCCGAATGGGACATGGCGACGAAAGGAGACGAAAGAGAGCGTGAACGGGCCAGCCTTGGCTGGATTGTGCGGGCGGACGGGTGGACTGCTGCATGCCCAGCCCAAAGGGCGCCTCTGCAGGTGGTGGTTTTTTCTGATTAAGACGATTTCGTGGACCCCCGGTTTCGTGGGTCCAGATTTTGCGCTTGCATTCATAACAGACATTTGTAAAGAAAGATAAGAGCAAACGCCAAATGGGGTAGAAATGGCTTCGCCAAGGCTTGGCCGAACACGTCGGCTTGGTTGGTTGCGGAGAGAATGGCGAAATGCGACACGATGTGGTCGTATGAAGTATAATAAATCGTGGCCAAGCGTGAGGTGAGAGCCCGAACAGCGGGTTCTCCGAAGCAAGTGGGTCTCTCCTGATATCTACTATGTATTACGAGCATCATGTATAATACCAAGAACGGGATGCGGCTTGGCTTGATAGCTTCTGCTTCTAGAAGCCTGAACGCATGATGCATCTTCCCGGAAACGATGCCCCGTTACGGCTCACGGGCATTGCCAGGTACGGCCATGATTTGACGGGCAAGATACAAGGTGCACACACGACCTTGCACTGGCTGACAGCGATTGCACAGGTCGGCTGCTTTGCTGTGGCTTTTCTCTCTGGCGCATCTTCCCAAACGCTGTCGCTTGTGTGGAATCGCCGTGGGACTTGCGTATGGCTCGTAGTCGTTGCCATTTTCGAAACAAGTGGTGTCTGGCCAGGCCCGGATCGTACTATGTGTGGAGGAGGACGCACGAGTACGCAGCACGTACTGTGTAGTAGGCAGATTTGAAGGAAGGAAGTGGATCTGGCAGATGCTGTTCGAAAGACAGTAGTCATATCTTGGACAGTCAATTGATGATTGGTCATATCCAATTGGCCAGTTCGGGGTTTGGCCGCTAGGGTGTCTTACAGTTCGCATTCCAACGTCAGTGGTGGAGCCCCATTAGCCACGTGCCTGCCTGCCGGCAGCTGTGGCCTGCGGCTCGTAGCTACATTAGCGCGATTCTTCGACAACACTCATTAGGAATCAATAGTCTTATATTGTTCGTTGTACAACTATCATGGCAGAATACAGGATATGAGGAAAAGAAGAGAGGAAGAACGGGAGAACAAAAGAAACACAGACACACAGGAACACAGGAACACTAATATGTCACACACGCAGGGTACAATAGAAAGCAGGAGAGAATCAAGTCTCGAGACGCCACCTTGGAGACATCAAGACACAACAGCAATATTTGGATGGCAGCAACTGACGAGACAATCCAACGAACGCGGATTTTGTGTTTTTTTGCACATTGTGATCTGTCACTGTCTGTAAAAGTACCTGGTTCAGTATTCAAGCTTCTTTTGTTTTGTGGAACTAGTTAAAATACATTTCAACTACAAGCCGTTATATATCGTCCTGATCATACTGGGCCACAATTGTGTGCTTGCTTAGCACGCTGAAACCCTCGATTCGTGGAGGGCTGGGTGCAACACACGGTGCAAGATCTCCTTCACACATCCGAGGCATGTCGCAAATGGTTGTCGTGGCCTGTTTGGTATCTTTGGGGCCACTTTGTTTGATGGGCCTGTTTCTGTTGACTCATAGCCACAGAGTCATGAGTCAGTTTACAGCAACTCACACAGCCGAGGGGGAACAGGACGTCTACATGACCACGGCGCAGAATTCGAACATGGCGTTTTGACGATGTCGGAAATGCTATGTAGCTGACTTGGGCCTCGGAGGAGTCCTCTATTCTCAGACGGCCACCCCTCACTGCCTCTGACTACAGATCATTCAGCATTGTTCCGGCTCTTAGACAGAACTTCAGTGTTGCTACCATTAAAGGAACCGGTATAGTTCACCCCGGACACCCCAGATTCTCCATACGAGACTCGCTGTAGGCTGGGGTGGGGAGCTGCTTTTAGCGGGTTCCAGTGGCAGGTCTGCCAGAAGTAAACCCAGGAGGTGCCCTCCGGCTCTCCTGAACTTGAACGTTGGGACACAAAACAGATTGGTGCGATGGTGGCATACACACGCCCACTCCTAGCAGCTGCCAGAGCTTCGGCTGCGACAGCAATTGGTGGTCTGGTATCACCACCCAGGATGCCTTCAACCAGAGGTTTGGCTGCTACGTCAACGGACCAGACGAGCCCAACACGCTGCCCTCCGACTGGCTGTCCATTGGCAGCGCCACTCCCATCGCCGGCTGGGTTATCGGATGCATCGTTGCTGGATGTCTGACCGCCTCTATCGGCCGCGAGCTCACCATGGTTGTCGTCTGCGCCATTGCTCTGCTTGGCATGATCCTGCAATGCGCTATTGACACATACTGGGGAATCGTGACTGGCCGTCTTGCAAATGGAAGTGTCCATGGGTAGGTCTCCCTTCCATCTTTGGATGTGTCGCAGTTGTTTGGCCCCCTTCCAGGTATCGAGGCCAGCTGCATTTCCATGTACATGGCCGAGCTGGCTCCAGCCTCTCTCCGCGGGGCTCTTGTCAACTTCTACCAGAACTGGCCGTATGTAGATGCCATTCTTGCTGCGTCTACAGTGTATGGTGCTACGGAGCATCTTTCTGACAAGTGGAAGTATATGACACGTGGGTGACCTAAACGACCGAAGAGAATGCTCAGATTACTTTCCTCTATCTTCGGTTGCTTTTTTGCTTGCTGTTCTTTTCAGCTTCTTTTCCATAATCAAAACCCGACCAAGACTTATCTCTGGCCATCATCGTCCGGATTGCACTTCCTTGCATGCTCCTGTCTGCCGTCTGGTGCATCCCCGAGTTCCCCCGCTAGCTGCTGTTCAAAGACCGCAAGGAAGACTCCCGCAAGGCATTGTAATACACGCGCCATGGCTACGCCTCCGACGACGAGGTCGCCTACGAGCTCGACTTGATGGAGTCGGCCACGCAACAGGAGCAGGAGATGTACAAGGCCACCAGCTATGCCGACTGCTTCCAGGGTACCATTCTCCGTCGTGCCTGCATCGCCACGGGCGTCCAATGAATGTCTGCAGCGGGCCCGGGGCAACTCCTTCCTCTCGTCGTACCTGGTCATTTTCTTGAAGCAGATCGGCATCATGCAGCCCCGGGAAATTGCTTCGATTACCTTGAATGTGCGTGTTCTTCCCTTCCTTCGTGGTCGTTGATGGTTTCCCTTTTCTTTCTTTTTAATGCCTTCTCCCCCATCTATCTTCAGAGACTAAGACAACCACGGCCTGCATGATCTACGGCAGCATGTCCATCCTAGCCATTATCTTTGTCTTCATTGCTGTATCGGGGATGAAGAAGCGCAGTCTCGATGAGCTTGACGAGCTGTTTCACTCGCGTACCCCCGCCTAGCGGTCGACCCAGTTTGTAGCCACGGGCGTCGAGGTGAACAGAGCGCCGCCAGACAACAACGAAAAGATTGCGAAGAAGGAGCAGGTCATTGTAGCGACGATGACGACAACAGCGGCGGTTTAGTAGTAACAGGCTGGGGGACATACGGCCTGGCAAGAAGAGAAGAGAGAAAAAATGAACCAAAAAGGGGCGACTTTGTCCCAGCTGGCAAGGACCATATATATTGTTTAGTCTCAATTATACACGTCGTGACAACCCCGGACCAATATGTGCAGAGAAATATCCCGAGTATTTTCCACCCTGTCCAATGCTTTGCTTGTGTTGTAATCTTTCCTTTTGCGATTTATTTCGTTTGTTCTTCAGTAAATGACATAGACAACCGTCTTTAGACAAAACGAAGACCCAATTGGTCAGTTCAAAGAGCAGGCGGCCGTAAACAAGACCAACGTAAGGGTTCGAGGTCCAGGGTCCAGGGCCCAGGGTTCCTATGACTTGAAAATCTTGGCGCATTTCTTTGCGGAGCTCCCAGAGCTCATAAAAGTGGTCGATTTGCATCTTGTTCAGCGCCAGTTCTCTCTTCCCTTGACTGTGCCTCGAGAGGTATTACTACATAAGCAATTATACCGCACAAATTTTCCATCGAGAAAACAAAACGAAACACGCGTCGGTGGTTTAGTGGTAAAATCTGTCGTTGCCATCGACAGGCCCCGGGTTCGATTCCCGGCCGACGCATTTTTTTGGTGGACCTTTTTTATCTAAACTTTTTTTGTGCTTTTTTTTATAAAAAAAAAAAACTTTAATTTATGCTTTTTATTTTTTTAAAGTTTTTTGCGCTGTGTTTACTCTTCTGGTCCGTTTTCATCCCACACACATTCTTTCTGTTCTTTTTCTGTTTCTCTACCCTCTTTCCAGGCTTTTTTTCCTGCTCTCTTTCCTTCCTCTTCTCCCCTTGCTTCAAGGTTTAGACGTCGTGTAACACCCTGGTTTGTAGTTCCGTCCGAAATAATACCGGATGTCACCACCGACGGTCCCGACACCACACCGCACCATGTGGAGGTCACATTGCATGGCAGAGAACGGTCGACTAATCGTAAGTGCCATTTGTAGCTATTTCGTGTTCAGCTCCTTCAAAGAGTCCACTTGTGCAGGCTTTGCCACCCTCATTGTTTGGTTCGTCCCCATAAATTGCCACAAAGCACAGCAGGGTATGAGCATATATTCGCGCATCTACGTAGTTCGTACTGCTTTTTTAAAAAAAGAAAACGAACGGCGTGCTGCAAAGAGGCGCAGTATTCCTTCCAGTTGCGCTTCCTACGAAGCAGACAAGCTTTCCACTTATTAAGGAGACGGGGCTCTATCATGTAAAAGCTTTCTTGTTGTGGGGGAGAAAATGTGGGCTTCGCCTTGGGCGGGCCGTTTTCGGGGGGGGGGGGGGGGGGGGGGAGGAACCGAGACCACCCGGCTAACAACGTGAGAACGATGATAAAAATTGAAACTCGAGTTCTCACACCGTGACCTCGTGTATCCTGTTTCGGCAAACACCACCTTGAGTGAGAAAGTTTAAGAAACTTGATGCCGTTCACTGGTTCATCGGAACTCTCAAACGGCTATGCAATGTTAAAAGGTTATAAGTAGACTCAAGATAAATCATCCCAAGTCAAGGAGAAACAATCGACGCCGTTTAGGGCCGTATTATCGAGATCTGAAACGGCCGGCCTTGTGGAACCTCTGAGAAAAAATAGAAAAGCAACAAGCAGGCCAATCACTTGTCCCAATTGTGTCTGTTCATCTCGTGCTCGGAGGATCATGTGTGTTCCACTCAGTGTGCTTGTTTTTTTATTTACTTTTTCTTCTGATTTCAGCTGTCTGTTTCTTTTACCTAACGGTATATCTTTCTTTTTTTTGGCAAAGTCCAGGAAGACAAGGTATCTTGCTTTGTACGGGTCCTTTAAACTGATCCAATTGGTTGAACTGTGTATAGACCTGCCAAGCTTGAGAAGATTCTCAGACGATGTGGTGCCTCAATGTCTCCTGCAGCTAAATAGTACCGGACCCTCGATTAGCCTCTCTGACGATGTCATTATATGGTTGTGGCTGTGGGACATGCGTGGTTTGGTTTTATTTTTATTTTTATTTTTATTTTAGTTCTTGATGAGCTTCGTTTATTACGTATCGAAGGCTTCTCATTGAGAAAGAGATGCCCGGCTGTTCCGTACAAGCATGGATTCCTACAATCTGTGGGTAGACCTGGTCTCCTTCGTCTGCCTATAAGATGCGGCGTGGCGGCGGGCGATGGTCTGCTGCTCTTTCCGTGGCCTTCGCTTTCATCAACTACTTTGGCTGCAATTGTGAGCTTGCATACCAGGCTCATCTTTGCATTCGTCTTTGTTTCACTCTCTTCTTTGTCTTACTATACCTCGATTGGCCAGTAGCTAGCAATGCTGTCCCTTCGCAGTATCCTGCTCGTATTGGCAGCCGTCGAGGGCCTTGTACCTCTTTCGGCCGCCTTCCAATGGTAATAAACACGCTCACCAAGTCGTGGTACGGGCGATCGCTTACGCTTACACCCTGTGCTAGTTCCGCATCGTCGCCCTGTGCTGTGGGCTGCTGTGGCAAGAATGGTCGCTGTGGCTTTGGGCCTGAATTTTGCGCCCCGGCGAACTGTACCTCATCCTGCGACCAAAAGGCTTCGTGTGACCCCGGCTGGGGCTCGGAATGGAGCAAGGCTGAGACGTGTTCGAAAGGTTGCTGTCTCAAGGATGGTCTCTGCGGTAAGCTGGTTGCCCTTGTCAGTATGCCCGTGGTGAAATCGGGGTGCTAAATTTCTTCGTTTTTCCCTTTTTTTTTTCTTTTTTTTTGCATAACAAACTTCTCCTCGCCTCTTTTCTTCTTCTTTCTCCTATTTTATATTTCCAAAAAAAAAAGTACCTAATATCTGATCATACGCAGGGTTCACGGCAAAGGAGTGTGGACCCCAGCAAGGGGTTCTTGCTCGGTCGAATGAGACGGTGTCCGAAATCAAGGCGGTCTCGGGATCGTCATCGTCCTCCTCCTACACGGATGACAACTGCAGCGTTGACTACTCGTTTCTGGAAAACGACGAGACGGATTCGGACGGAGACCATCTCGAAGTGCAAACTTGGGATGACGATTGCTACGCCATTCCCAACTACGACGACCCAGACATCACCACTCGCAGCCTGGACAAGTGGGTTGCCTCTCCCCATCGCGTCCGGGCCGAGCCTGCTGGTGGCTACAATGACGGCCATGCCAAAATCTGCAACGCAGACGGCGAGTGCTTTGCCGTTCTGGACGAAGAGGACGATCCGGAATTCCTCAACCTCCGCGCCATTGTGCTCGCTGCTGCGGCTGCCAAGGACAAGGCCGGCGAGGCGTCGGAGGCGGATTTGGACAAGCGCGCACGCAGGGAGAAAATCTGCTTGTCCAAGAGCAAAAGCGCGTATTTCCGGGCGAAAAGTTACCCCCGGGCCAGTATACTCAGTGCGCGGAACGTGGCGGTGTTTGCCGTGAATACAGCCAGCTGTGTAAGCTCGGGTCTCGACCGGGCCACATTCGAGGCGGGCAAATTCGTCGTGGAGCACGTCATGGAGCTGCAGGAGACGGCCATGATGGCTAACTCGATGCTTTCCGGCCAACTTCCCACTGGCGGCCACGCACCGGGCTACCTTGAGAAATATGTTTGGATGCAGATGTTTGCCCCCACGGGATATATTTTCCAAGGCTGGCAATACCTTGGCGGGTCGGCTCCATCCGGGTATCCCGGAGTCTCACCAGAAGATAGCCTCATGAGGGCCATGGGAAGCACCTCCGACATCCGTAATCTGTTGGTGTTGGGAGCGGTGACAAACGGTATAAAAGCCAGGGTAAGTCTCCAAAGACACCCCCCCACAAGAAAAAAAGAAAACCTCTCCAAAAAAAAAAAAAGAGCTCGTACTGAAACTTTGTTGTCTAGGCTTTTCAAGGCTTCGTCAATATTTTCAGCGTTCGATCGTGGACTAGAATGTCACAAAGAAAGAGAGTCCAAATGCTCTTACAGATATACGGTGTCGTCGAGTATATGAATACCGAGGATGTAAGTGGGATCCATATGCCGTTCTTTTCACTAGCGTTTCTCTGTTCGATGCATATGTTGACATGGGAACAATGCGCACAGGCCCAAGCCGCACTCGGGGCCGGTTTCAATGCCATGCTTGCTATCTACGGCCATATTGACACGCTGGCACAGTCCAACAGCGAAATCGAGACACTTACTGGGGTAACCTATGCCGATGCTGTGACAGCCTTTGTGGATAGTCATTTTACGTTTATGACGAGCAACCTCATCCGCTTCGTCACGAGCAAAATCTTCCCCATGCTTGAGTACTGGAGAGAGAGCAACGCGGACGATGCCAAAGAAATCCATGAGACTCTTGTCGCCATGTATATTTACATGTCTAACAGGTTGGCTATCAATAAGGGTTTTATGGGTAAACGGTAATCCGTGGAGGCAAAAGGGTCCGTCTGTGTGCATTGCACTGCATGTAGTCGCACAGTATACTCTGTCCTCCATTTATGATTTTTATTTCCTACTGCTTTCGTCTAAAGGAGTCATTCATAACTAGACAGAAACAGAAATACGGATCAAAAAATAAAATAAAAAAATAAAACAATTAAACAATTAAACAATTAACATTAGATCAACAATATATGAAACCCCCTTTGGCCTTTCTGCTTTGGAAAGAGACCGGAAAGAGATTGAAAAAAATAGAACAGAAGAAGGGCCCATCCTAGCTAGGTCTTTGAACATGGAACTGGTGAACTCTTCTACTTTCTTACTTTCTTATTCTTTTGATCCTATTCATTTACTCCTTTCTCTGTCTACAACCCCTACAATCCGGTCCAGACCCTCACGTCAGGATCCCACAGCGATCGGCCGGGCATCCCCCGTTTCAGCAGTGGCCACAGTTCCGAGATGGCCGCGTATGGCGTGACGCGAAAGTACCCCGGGTAGCGCGCGGTCGGAGGGTCGCCCCGTGGCAGCTGGTCGCCGATGGCAAACGGAAACCCCATGTCCACGGCCCAGACAAAGGGCTCCTGGCCGGGGGGCCGGGGCGACAGGAGCGAGTCCATGGCCTGCCTGTCGACCACCAGGACCATGCTGGTGTCGAGGCCCGGCTTCACCATGTCGTTGAGCCGGAGGTCCTTGCAGTAGCTCACGGCCCCGTGCAGCCCCGTGCCGTCCAGGTCCGGGTCCTCCACCATGGACGTCAGCAGCTTGTCGGCGACGCGCTCGCCGCCTTCGGCATCGGCCACGCCCCGGTCCAGCTCCTGGTCAAAGGCGTCGCTCCACCGGGCCCAGGCCGGCTCGTCGTCGTAGTCCAGACGCACCAACACGAAGCCAAAGTCGTCGTACCGGGCCTCCTCGACGACCCGCACGACCGGGTCGCCCGGAAGCAGCTGGGCGTCGGCGTCGTCCGGGACCACGGGAGCCGAGGGATCCGCCACGAACCGCTCGCGTTCACGCGCCAAGAAGCGGCGGTTGCGCTCCGCCGTGACGTCCCGTATGACAGGATCGGTCTCGGGATCCTCCACGCCCGGCTGGAACCGGGGCGGAATGGCGGGCAGACCCAGGCGTGCCCTTTCCCGTCGTATGCGCTCGTCAATGCGGGCACCAAAGATCAGGTCCTGGGCCTCGGTCGAGGTGATGGAAGCTGGTGAGATGAGGTGGAGAGTCTTTTTTTTTTTTCCCGTCTTGTCAGAGAAAAAGTGGAGAAAACAAAGTCCTCTGGGCACTCAACTTGGCCGTGCACTCACATCGTATGGAAGGGTTGCAAGCTCGCCGTATGTTGCAGCGGCCAAGCGCTCTTCAGTCCAGCCTGGTGGGAGGTATGCCATGTTGGACAGTGCGTTGCAAGTTGGAAAAGAGTTGTCTGCAGCTTTGTGTGACGTAGGGAATACGAAGTTGGGAATCGTCCTTTTTTAAGGTATCATCTGAACTAGTTACAGAGTGGTAACGGTAAAAGTGGAGCATGGCTAGCCATAGGGCGGCGTGATTTAGCGTGATTAGAGCGCGGCGGTACCTAAAAGACTGAAACATTAGTATTGGCCCGGGGGAGTACCCGCTAAAAGATTGGGGCCTCTTCCGGTGTTGGCTGTGCCCAAAAAAGAAAAAGAAAATAGAAAATAGAAAAAAAGAAAAAAACGCATGACACTGCCGCGGGCTCCGTTGCAGCATGTCATTAATAAAGCCGTTGGCTATGAAACGAAGCTGGATCTGATTGATTGTCGACTTTGGATCTTTTCGGTGTAGCACTTTCAACCTTTGTATGTGAACGTACATATGCTAATGCGGGATCTGTGTCGAGGAAAAGAGGAAGAGACAAATTCTCCTGTGTAAATTGGACTGGAGACTAACGCAACTGGTCACCAATTCCGGGCTGAACACATTCCACCATGTCATCCGTTTTCCGCATAACAGCAACCGTCTTCTTGAATGTCCCATTCCCAATTCCTAGAAAAGCACACGCCAGCAACTAGCTAATCTTTGCCTATACACTTCGTGGCCCATGACAGTTGTAAACAACAAAACCAGGCCTCTCCATTCTCACAACGCCAACACATTCCGAAGTCAAAAGGGAAGGCAATGAAAGAAAACAGAAACAAAAGAAACAAAAAGAAAAAAGAAAAACAGTTGTCATCCAAGCATGACTGGACAAGAGGGCAAAAGAAGTTAGCATCCCATACGAAACCCAGGAACGAAAGTCCACTCGTCTTACCTTCCCATCCCCACTCGCGCATCACGCTCAGCCAGTGCTCCGTGCTCCGGACGGTGTATTCGGGGGCCGGCGGAGGGGGCGGCGGCGGCGGTGGAGGTGGCAGGGATCGTGACAGGGAGGGCCGCGGCGTCAGGTGGTGGTCCTCGAATGTGTCCGGCAGCAGGTCCGGCAGGATGTCCGGGATCATGTCGGGGACAAACGAGGCCGCGGCCGGGTGGGCGGTGTAGCGCCGAGGACTGCTGCTGCGGGTGCTGGTGGTGCTGGTCGTGGCGGACGTCGAGGTGCTCGTGTGGCCCGCGTCACCCGCGTGGCCGCGCCGCCGCCACACCTCCCGGGTCAGCTCCAGACACCGGTCGACAATGCCCGAGCTGTTGCCCCTGGCCAGCGCCCGCCAGCGGCTCCGCACCCACTCCCGGTCGTCGCGCGCCGTGGCCTCGCACCCGGCCACCAGCAGCGGCAGCACCGGGAAGATGATGGCGCGCGAGCCCAGCGGCACGGTGGCCAAGAGGACCAGCACCTGGCGGGCCAGGCGGGCGGGCGCGTGGGCCCGGGGCCGGGGCAGTTCGGGCACGGCCTGGTACAGCAGCAGGAGCGTGGCCCACTTGTAGGCGTTGGCGGTCTGGACGAGGTCGGAGGTGCTGGCCGAAGGGATCGTCGAGGCGGGGGAGGGGCTGGACGACGGCGACGACGGCGACGACGACGGCGAGGAGGAGGCAGCCGCGGAGGACGTCTGCTGGGTAGCGTGGGTGGCGGTCTTGGTGTTGCTGGTGTTGCTGGTGTTGCCGGTGTTGTTGCTGGGTCGGGACCGTTCCGTGCCGTGGACCGAAGACGTGTGCAGTCGCGGCAGCCGGCCGTCCCAGAGCAGCGGCTGTCGGTCGTGCTCATCCATGGTCCCCTGCCCGCCGCCCACGCCGCCGGGTGTCCAGCGCGCGATGGCCATCTGCAGCTCGACGGCCTCGGCGACCAGGCCGGGCGGGTTGAGCACGTGCTCTTCGGGATCGTGGCGGTGGTGGTGGGGCGGATGTGGTTGCTGTGTGCCGTGGCCGTGGCCGTGGACGGTTCTGTTTGTTGTTGTGGCTGCTGTCGTCTGGGAGCACACGCGGTTCACCAGGTCGGCCACGCGTCCAATGAGCGGGAACAGAGAGGCGGCCATGCCCATGAGCGGGTCGACGTGCAGGTCGACATGCAGGGCCGTGGCGGCGGCGGGTGCGGCCGTGGTCGGCGTCGGAGGCCGGGGTAGGAGGGGCTGTGGCTGCGGCTGTGGCTGCGGCTGTGGCTGCGGCGGCTGCGACTGGGACTGGGACTGGGACTGGGACTGGGACTGGGATGGCAACGGCCCTGTTGTCTGTGTCGACCGTGCCGGCGGCGGCTCGAGCAGACGCCGACAGGCGGTCATGAACGTGGTGTCGACCTTGTGCACGCCGCGGCAGGTGAAGCGGGTGATGACGTCCATGTAGATCCAGGTGTTGGCCAGCAGACGCAAAAAGGCGGCTTCGCGGGTGCACGCGGACGACGGCCCCGCCCGCGCGACGCGCTGGTGGTGGTACCGCGTCAGGGCCTGGTGCAGCAGGCTCTTGGCGCTCTTGACGAAGCGGATGCCCGTCGAGGACCGCGGGTAGTACCACGTCTGGGCAAAGCCGAGGAAGAGCGTCACGGCCAGCGCCACCTCGAGACGCATGCCGCCGGCCGTGGCGGGGTGGTCGTCTTCGTGCACCCCGTACAGCTGCTGGATGCTGGTGTTGAGGTGCCGCAGCCCGCGGGCCCGGAACTGCGGCGACCGGTTGGCGTCCTGAAAGCAGGTCATGGCGGCGATGGCGTGGTAGAGGGCGGCGTGGTCCTGGGCCAGCGGCCAGACGATGCGGCGCCACGGGTTGCCGGCGGCGCCGTCGCGGATGCACAGGACCTCGCAGATGCGGCCGTTGAACAAAAAGGCAATGTGCTCGGGGCTGCCGGTATGCGGGCGCGGCTGCGGGTAGAGGGCAAACGGAGGAGAAGCAGGGGGAGGAGGAGGAGGAGGAGGAGCAGGAGGGAACATGCCGGGAAGGATGCGGCTGCTGCTGCTGCTGCTGCTGCCTCTGCCGTCAAGATTGTTGCCATACAACGACGGAAACGAGGACACATGGTTGCCACCACCACCACCACCACTACCCCCCGACAACCCGTGCAGACCGGCCATGCTGACGGCGGGCGACGAGGGCGGCACCATGGTGGACCCGGCGGCGGCGACAGCATCGTCCAGCGGCATGGGCCAGGCGGTGGCGACAATGTCGTGGATGTGGTTGTTGTCGTCGTCGTCGTCGTCGTCGTCGTCGTCGTTGTTGTCCTCCCCCACGATGGCCCGCCCCTCCTCGCCATGATAAGGAGGATGGTGAGGATCGTCATCCTCCTCACCGCTGCCGACGCTCGGTCCCAGAGGATCCAGGTCCATGGCTTCGTGCATGGTCAGCGGCAGCATGGGACCGATTCCCAGCGACGGCGGCATGTCGGCAAAGAACATGTCCAGGTCGGCCATCGAGTCGTTTGGTCCGAGCGTGATGTCGGCCAGCATGCTGGCCGAGCTGCTGGACATGGTTGTCGGCGGCATGGTCCCGGAGGTCCTGGATGCGGTGTCCGTCCTGTGTGGCTCCTGGTGGTCCGTCTGCGGGTGGCCATTGCGTGCTGCTGATGACGAGGCGGATGCGGATGGCACAAATGCGGATGACGTCGACAACAGGCTGGTCGATGCTGGCCTGCCTGGCGGTGCTGGTCTTCTGCTGCTGGTGGTGGTGCCAGTGCGACCGGTCCTCGACGACAGCGTCGGCTGCTCAAACTCCTTCCATCGCAGGTCCTTGCTGTAGCCGCCGCAGGCGACCCGGCGCCGGGTGCACTGCTGGCAGGCCGGCTTGGTCTCGTCGCACTTGCGCCGTCTGGCCTTGCAGGTCACGCATCCTGGATGTGGTCAGCACGGTTCCGAACGTCCGCGTGCGATCGTTCCTCCGCTTGCGTCCATCTGTCCATCTGTCCATCTCTCGCTGGAAAAGACGAGCAAAAACAAAGAAAAGGGGAGGGGGGCTTCACAAAGACCAACCGTTTCGGCTCTTGGTGTGTCTGTACACGGGCACCGGCTCTCCTCGCGGTGTGCCTGCAACAGCCTGCGTCGGTCCGTGCCTTGTCTGCGCATCCCAGTTCGTGGTTGAGTGTGCAGCCACGGTGGGAGCGTGGGCCATGTTTCCCGGGGCGGGGGCGACTCTGGGCAGGAGAGGCCAGGAATGCGAAGAGGACGGAGAAGAAAGAAGAGATGGCGGCGGCGGAGGACCCGTAGGCATTTCCCTTTCTTGCGGGGGAGCGTGAGATTATCGTGGGCTTGGTGTTCTCCCCACGTTTTTCTTGGTCGGCCCTCGGTGGTGGTCTCCACGTCACGAAACCATTAACTAATGGATTGTATTTTTTAATTTTTTTATTATTTTTGCTTTCCCCTCTACGGACGCCCGCTAGGCTCCGCAGCAAAGTCACCAGAGAGCAGGAGAAGGTGAAAGCAGCTGCGCATCTTGTTCTGTGGCTGGGCTCCTCAGTTCGTCCAGGTTGGGGGTGTGTGTTTTTTTTGTCGCGATTCTCTTGTGTTGGAATCGCCGGCTCGCGTGTGTGTTTGGACAGCCACGAACAGACGGGGATTCGGTCCTGGATGCCTCGATGGATGTCCAGCGTGCCCTGGTCGTGGACGACGATAAACGGGGTCGTCGTGTCGGGAAAAAGTGCTGTTCGCAGACTAGTGGCGCATCTGGCGGGCCAATGGCCGTCTGGGCATATTCGGCACACCGATAACGGTCCCAGATCCAGTCCCAGCCGATGCTGGTGCCCTGTCTCCCTTGCAGATCCAGACGCAGCTGCCCGATGACACGGCATTCGCCTCCATGACGCAGCCGACACAGACTAGGTGGCTTGGTGGTATCTCTGTTGCATTATTCATCCTTCTATCGGTGCTACGTTGGAATCAGACGGGAAGATATCAAGAACCGTCCGGCCGTCTTTTTGCTGTCTCCCATGCCCTCTCTCCTGCAGGCTGCTTCTGCAGTCTTCATGCAGTCTTGTCCTGTCTTTCCCCTTCTGTCGCATCCCAGACAAATCAGACAACACGGCGGCAGTTGCCGATGCACGCCCGCCAGCCCCAACTAGCTCGTTGAATCAAACACGCAGAGAGAAAAAAAGATAAAAAAGAAAAAAGGAAAAAAAGACGCTCGCTTGATACCAGCAAAAAACATTAGGCGGCAGCTGCATCCACCACCTGCACACTGTTCGCCTCCCTGGCAGGCTGGTCACGGGCTGCCTTCTCCCTTTCTTCTTCAAACTGTGCCGCACACATTTCCAAGACACGGCTTTGGTAGTCTGTCACGGTTAGCTGGGCCAAGAACGAGAATGCCTGCCAAGACGTCGAGAAACATGGAGACAAAGGATCAAAAAGGATCAAAAAGGATCAAAAAAGGATCAAAAAAGGAGCACAACGGAACACAACGGAACACAACGGAACACAACCCCAAACACTTACACGCGACTCCGTTCTCCTTGTTCGGGTTCAGAATCCCCTCCGTGTACACGCCCACGTCCAGGTTCTCCTGCGCCTTCTCGCACAGCTCGTGGTCCTCGATCGCCACCGTGCGCGCAAACTTGAAATACGTCTCAAACGCGTCCGAGCCCTCGGGCGCCACGTGGTGGTAGTCAAAGTCCATGCGCGCCCGGCTGGGGTCGGCCGACGGGCACGCCCGGAACGACGACATGCCGCCGCCGTAGAGGTTGAGCGTCGAGTTGGGGAAGAAGTACAGGAACAGCCCGTCGTTGGGCTTGTCGCTGGCCGCCAGGTGCTGCGAGTAGTTGTGCCGGTTGAGCACGCGGTACGTCACAAACGTGTACACCTTGGCGAAGCTGGGGTGCGCATAGGGGCAGTGCAGGCACTCCTGGAAGCCGTCGATCATCGTCTTCCAGTTGTAGCGGCCCGCGTAGTCCAGGTGCCGCCGGTGCGTGAACTGCATAAAGTCCACGTCGCCGATCAGCGCCTCCAGCCCGGGGAAGAACGCGTCAAAGCTGACCGTGGCGTCCGACAGCGTCACGAAGAGGAGTCCCGTCCGTGTCAGGTGGCACCGCGCCTCCGAGCCCTGGGCCTGTGTCAGCGGAGTCCCCTGGCAACACAGCGGCACACGCGAGGGGGAGCCTCAGCATGGGGCGGCCCCGTCGTACGGGGTCCCCAGCAGGAACAACGTACGTCTTCCGCGTAGTACACCTTGGTGCTGCGCCAGTCGTCCGTCTCCCGCCGGACAACCAGCTGGACCTGGGCCAGCTCGTAGCTGTAGTCCTGGCCCACAAGGGGCCACCGCACAGCAGCACCCAAGAGCATCCACGACTGTTTGGACGTCAGCAAAGCATTCTCGCGGAACACACCACCGTCTCCGTCCTCGCTCGTGGACGCGCACCTTCAGAAACACGGCCCGTCGTTCCAGGTCGTAGATGGCCTTGCTCGTATACCACGAGGCCGGCAGAGTCGTCGGACAGGATGCCATGACTTTTGCGGCACGTTTTCTGAGTCTTGTTCCCAATGGCGGTTGCCTGTGTGGCAAAAGGTCTGTCGGCGAAATGCGGTCACTTGGCAATGTCCAGCAGCAACACCCACTCTCGGGACGATCTTGATGGGGAGCCTCTTCGTTCAGATACGAGCCCAAGATATACTCACCGGCATCTCTATCGTTTGCCCAGAGAAAAAAGGGTCGCCTCCCCTTTCCGTATCTCTTGACCGACTCCTTGCTTGTGTGTGCGCTGTGTCGGCCTTCTTTTCTAGGGAATCCAATCCGCCCAGCCATCTCCAACCAATGGCACACGGTGAGTATATCGTGAAGCTTGGTGTCAATGTGTGAGTCAACCATGCCAGGGAGGTCCGAGGCTGGGACCGAATGTACGTTTTGGGCAATGTGATCCCTTGCTTGGCCTCCTTTTTCCGCTCTGCCATCTCACGATAGTTGCGTTTCCGTCACGTTCCCGCTGCCCGTCTGGGTCCACACCACCTCCCTGGCCCTCTATCTGCGCTCTAAATTGTAGTTATAGACTAACAGCGTAGATCAAGAGATACGATGCCGGACGGTGTGGCCGCCCTGCCTGTCCTTTCCCAGCCATGCTATTGGTCGGCGGGGTCCCTTGTAAGCAACAGTGCGTCCAATCGGCGAAGGACGACCAGAGGGACCGACTTTCCCTTTTGGGCATTCCTAAACGCCCTCTTCTTTGTCAGGGCCGGCGCGTCGCGGAGCCCACGCACGCCCCAGTCTGGACGGCCCCCATCGGTCCCTCTCTGTTCATCGGCGAGCTGTACATGCGTTGCCGGAGGTGTGCGCGGGCTTCGGAAGGCGTCTATATAGCAGTAGATTTCGCATGTGGGCGTGCGGATAATATATGATTTCTGGCCAGGCAGCAGGCATTCATGTGCACTGTGCATTCATGCCGTCCTTGCCCATCTCCTCCCATTTTCTGGTCCCTCTACTAGTTATATCATTCTTGATTGTCCAACAATTCGACTTCGAGAGCAGAAGCACGTATCCGAGACCATGTTGGCCCTGGTCGACCTCCCCACGAACTCGCTCGGTTTTGTTTGCGTCCCCTTGGTGGTCGCGGCCGTCCTGGTGTGTCTATATGCCGCGAGGACGTCGAGGACATCGGGTCGGACCACGCAGGCAGTCGCGCCTTCGGCTGCCGTGGCCGACTCGAAAGCTGCACTGCCCAAGGGATGGTGGACCGATTCTTCGCTGTTTCAGCTTGAGCGTCGAGCGATTTTCAGCAAGGCAAGTCCTCCGCAGAATTCGGGGGGGGGGATCCCAGAGTAATAGGATCCCTTCAAAGCAAAGCGTCTTCTCACTAATCAACCCAGACTTGGATCTGCGTCAGCCACCGCAGCCGCTTTGTCAAGCCCGGCGACTATGTCGCCCAGGACATTGCCGGCTTCCGCGTGTTCTTGATCCTGGGCCAGGACGGCATCGTGCGGGCCTTCCACAACGTCTGCCGCCACCGGGCCTACCCGGTCGCGCGCAAGGCCGCCGGGTCGGCGACGGTGCTCGGCTGCCGGTACCACGGCTGGAGCTACAACACGCGCGGCCACCTGACCAAGGCGCCGCACTTTGACCAGGTCGAGGGCTTCGCCAAGGAGGACAACGGGCTGTTTGAGATTGCCACGCAGGCCGACCGCCGGGGGTTCCTGCACATCAATATGAGCCGCGACGAGGGGGCGAACACAAACGAGACCAAGCCCGCGGCCGAGGTGGCGGGCCGGCCGGTCTCGATCGACGCCCAGAGCTCCCGGTTTGTGCACAGCTGGGAAGGCAAAGGACAGTTCAACTGGAAGGTCGTGGGTAGGTTCTTTTCTCTCGTCACTTTCTTGCTCGTAGAAACAGCCCTCGGCTGCCTTGTTTTCCTTTCTTCCAACTCTTGTCTCCTAACAAAACAGTCGACCAACAGGACGGCTTCGAGTCGCACCGGGCGGCCTTTGCGGGGGCCACGCCGAGCCGTGGACTGACGCACAGCCTCCTCTCCGTCTGCGGCGTGCCGGCTGCCATGGGCCAGCTGCAGTTCTCCCTCCTGACAACCGTGCACACCAGGGCCGGCAGCCCCTTCTGGTACCAGATCACCTACTCGCCCGACTCGGCCCGGCAGACCACGGTGCGGTGCGACGTGTACACGACGCAGAAGAGGCCGTGGGCGCTTGCGGGCGCTGCGCAGGAGCAGCTGGAGCAGCACATGCAGTCTCTGGTGCAGTCGCACGAGCGCACGTATACCGAGCTGGTCAGCCTCCAGACGACAGCACCGGCCGTGGGCGAGAAAAACGGCATGTTTCTTGTTCCTTGTTCTTTGCTCTCTGCATCGAATGCTAACAACAACTAGACGGCTATATCCAGCTCGCTGGCCTCGTGCAGGCCCATCGCAAGACCGAGCGCATGGAAGGCCGCGAGATCTACCCGGCTGCTGTGCAGCAGTGCCGCAGCTCTGCATTTGCCCAGGCCGAGAGCAGTATGTGTACTCCTGTCCTGGTCTTCTCCACCTGCATGAACAAGAGGCTAACCGTTTTTTTGTTCCTTGTAGTCTGTCAGGCCATCTCTTGCGGTGCAAGCAGCAAGCTAGATTGGTGAAAAGGCATCCTGCACCCAAATTGCGCAGTTCATACTCTTTTTGTTCTTGCCTTCTTTGGAAGTTCAAGTTTCTATTCGTTAGTCTGTTTCTTGATTTTCTTTGCTTGCCTTGCCTTATAAATCCAACAAAGTGTATGAATTTGTTACTTGGCAATTGAATGCGAAGAGAGTCTGCTATGTGAAGGAGCAATTCATATCGTCCCGGGCAGGGGGTGCAAAGCGAACGACGGGCTAGTCGGACGACAGTAGGAAGGAAGAGATTGGGATTTACGAGATGTTTGTTTTTGGTCTTTGTTTCTGTGTTTAGACCGTACGATAATAGAGAATCATGATATTGGGTTTTTTTTTGTTTTTTTTTACTGGAAAGTCCCTCCCCTTTTCACCCAAAACCGTAAGCACTCCTTTTTGTCGTCTGTGTATTTTTTATTTTTGGTTTCCGGTTTCTAATTGTTGGAACGGGCGGGAAGGGGAGGGCTTCCTCTGGTTTGTTATGTTCCATCACGACGGGCATTTACAATGCTTGCACGTTTTTGGGCGGGCTTTTTGACTGATGTCACGAACCTCACATAGGCAAACAAGACAGAAAACATCGACGGCTTCGTACGCGCGGGACCCGGAGAGGGAAGCACCAAGAAACAGCAGTTCCCTGTGCGTGTTTCCTTTCCCGTTCTGCCGAGAAGAGAGCAAAGCCACCTCTTCTTTCCCTCCTCTTCCTGCCTTTCCGCTCTCTCGACCAAACTCTCGGGGTTCTTTTAACCAAAGAGAAAGTCCAGACCCTTTTCAAATACGGTCCTACGGAGACGATGGCACACGGGTAAGTCATTGGTGTCCGGGTCAGCGGGGAGGGGAGGACGTACTTGGGCGGCGTGGGCACGTATTCGCGCTCGTACTGCTCGAGCGCCGGCTGGTCGCGGCGGAAGTCGATCTTGCGCGGGTCTTGGAATTTGGTCCTGCGAATGAGCTTGTAGCCCACAAACAAGACGGGGAAGACGAAGACCATTGTGTATCTGGGCGGTGTCAGCACGTCGACAACAACAACAAGGACAAGAGCAACAGCAACAGCAACAGCAACAGCAACAGCAAGAGGAAAACAGAGCAAGAGAAAACAAGGATAGCAAACACGGGGCAAGCGTACGAAAACAAAAAATCGGGCACGTTCCAGTAGCCTTCGAGGGGCAGAAACACGGTGTAGCCGCCGACAAAGACCATGACAAAGGTGCCGATCAGGCCGTAGTACGCGCAGAAGGGCATCCAGTAGGCCTTGTAGGGCAGCGAGTCGCGGCTGATGCCCTGGGCCTTGAGCGCGCGGTGGAAAAAGATGTAGGTGATGCACATGGTCGAGAAGTTGAGCAGCTGCGACGCCGTCACCAGCGACACGAACCAGTTGAGCACCTCGGCCGTGTTGGCCGACAGCTGCAAAAACGCCAGCAGGGTGATGAGCAGGGCGGCGGTGACGCAGTAGATGGGCACGCCGTTCTTGGTGCACTTGATGAGGAAGCGCGGCGCCTTGCCGTCGAGGGCGAGGCCGTAGAGCGAGCGCGACGCGCAGTAGACGTACGAGTTGCCGGCCGAGAAGGCCGACAGCAGCACGACGGCGTTGACAATGTGCGGCAGCACGGCAATGTTGAGGCGGTTCATGGCGACGACGTAGGGCGAGGCGGCGGCGCCGGGCTCGCCGTTGGTGAAGGCGGCGGTCATCTCGGCGTCGTTGTAGGGCACGAGGATGCCGACGCACAGGGAGCCGAGCGAGAAGAAGGTGGTCAGCCGGTAGAAGACGGCGTTGTAGGCCCGGGGCAGCACCACGCGCGGGTTCTCGGACTCGCCCGCGGCCATGGACACGTAGTCGGGGCCGGCAATGGTGAAGGAGGCCTGGATGAGGCACTGCAGGAAGCCCAGCCAGCGGCCCAGGCTGCCCTCGTAGTACAGCTCCGTGAAGGCGCCCGGGTTCTTCCAGTAGCGGAACCCAAAGGCGTCGTGGTGCGGGTTGCCGCCGACCATGACGATGAACGTGAAGACGATGAGGCCGACAATCAGAATGACCTTGCCCACCGCCGACCAGAACTCGGCCTCGCCGTACCACTTGACGGCCAGCAGGTTGATCAGCGCATACAGGCCGATGATGATGATGATCACGGCGACCGTGGGCACCTTGTCCGTCCAGAAGTGGATGATCAGGTTGCAGGCCGTGACCTCGAACGGCACCAGCACGGCCTCGAACACGAAAAAGTTCCAGCCGGCGGCGAAGCCGAGGGCCTCGTCGACGTAGCGGCCGGCAAAGCGGATAAAGGGCGACGAGATGGGACAAAACGTCACCATCTCGGCCATGCACATGGTGACGGCGAGAATAAAGGTGCACCAGACGGAGAAGGCAATAAACAGGCTGCCGGGGCCGCCGTTGAGCAGGCCCTTGCCGATCTGGACGTACAGAGCCGTGCCGATGGTGCCGCCAATGCCAATCAGCTGGATGTGGCGCGACTTGAGCGTGCGGTGGGTGGCATCGTAGCGCATGCTGGACGTCGACCCGGCCAGGCTGGTCGGGCGCGACGACACAAAGGCGCCGCCATCCTTGTTGTCGGCATATCCAGAGCCGTCTTTGTCGCCGATGGACTTCTCGGGGTCGGAGTCCCCGGGCGGGCCGAAGGGGTGGATGTCCTGGGAGGCCATGGCTTTCTTCCAGAAGGGGAGGGGTGGAAGAAAGACGGGAATGGGACGGGGCCGGACTGGCGGGACACTGGTTGGACACTGGTTAGATTATCAACTTGATTCGATTTTGGCGTGTTTCGATATGGTGGCGTGCTGAAGAAGCTTGTGTCAATGTGTTTTCTTGTGGAGTGCTTCGAGAAAAGAACATGTGGGGGAAATGGACAAAGAATGGCCAAAGAATACACAGAACGTTGGGAACAAGGCGAGCACAAGACAAGAGAGTGGAAGAAAGCCGGGCCCAGACACGAGGAACTCGGCAGGCTGTAGAGAGAGAGAGTGTGTGTGTGTGTCTTATAAAGGCAAAAATCAAACATACCAAGAGGTAGATAGACAGGCCTGGGAAAATATACGGCCAGACAGGAAAGAACACCCGAAGATGCGCAGGAAAGAGAGTGAGATACAGAAAAGGAACGAAGAAGAAGAAAAGAGGAGAAGCGAGGCAAAAGAGGAAAAGCAGGAAACCCCAGGAAGCAAGCAGGCCAGAAAGAAACAAAATCAATAAAAAAAATCAAATCGCTTTGTGGGGGATCTTCTGTGTTTTCCTCCTTGCTTCTGGTACAAGCTCATGGCAGAAAACACCGAGGAAGGCCAAGGCCGAGGCCAAGACAAACCCATTGGGAACCGAATATGACGCAAGCCAGGGAACAGGAAGAGACCCTCTTTCCCTGCACGCTCGTTCGTCTATTCTGGCAGAGGCCTGACCAGCTAGTTGGCTGCGTAAGATGCTACCACAGGCCGGGCTCCCCATGGCGAGAGGGAACAAATACCAAGAGCCTTGGCAGCACGATAAGCGCAAGTCTAAGAGGGGGAGGGGGTACATCCAGCGTGCAGGCCTTTTCTATGGACGAGCAAAGTACTATTACACACACGGAGAGTACGAGCAAGATAACCCATAACTACACCGTACACCCCCCCCCGCAATCTCGCCGCTTCACATTTGTGAATGCCCATCCTAAAGTGGCAACCTTAACCTATCAAACACCGTGGCAGGGCGGAATGAAAAACAAAAAAAAAACAAGCCAAAAAAAAGAGGTGTTCAGAAATGCCAAGATATGGGGGGCGCAGACACAAAGGGAAAAATAAAAATAAAAAATAAAACCAAGGCGCCCCATTTCTTGTTTAGATAGGGACGAGCTTTGAGAGGTGACCTTCCTCTCTTGGCAGCCGCAAACTTGGCTTTTTTTCTCTTTGCCAATGCTTCGATTCGCCGCACCCGGGCAAACGGGCAACATCGTGCGAATGCAGTGTGTGTGTGTGTGTGCGTGTATGTGTGTGTATCTTTGCTCTGTGTATAGGATCGTATGTAGTTCTGAATGCGGGATAACGTGACCTGGACAGTTAATTCCCTTGGGAAGCAGAGCCTCTCCTTTTTTGGCCTTTTTTTGCTGGTACGACATTTTTCCCACGCGAAGACAATCATCTCTTCTTCCATTCGCTGACATCCCCCCGTTGTCGCCTCTCAATACAACTGTCAGACAGGCCCAGCTGTTCCCCCCCCCCCGGATGCATGTCGCATGCGCATCGCATGTTGTCGCATGGCGTCGGCAATATAAAACAAATATCTATGACATACAGAACAGCAGTACACAACTGTTCGAAATCGCCTCTCGCCTTTTTGCCTCCCCCCGTCTTCTCCGCGTGACTGGCCCCCACACACAAGAAACACCAGCATCAGCATCAGCATTTCCCATCGGCCATCCCCGTACGTGCCAGGGGTGGATGTGTGGGCTGGTCTTGCTTTGACTGGCTGATTCGCGCCCCGACTCACCCGACAGCGTGGCTCGCCAACTATTTGTCGGGGCTTGCTTTGGAGGCTTGCTAGCGAATACCCTCTGACAAGTCAGATACTCTCTGGCACATACTCCTCAGCCCGGAGCCCGGCCTGTCTTGTGCCTTGCCGCATACTAAAAAGTACCATATGGCTGGAATCCCAACACGATCCTACGCTATGTCAGATACTCTCAGAAAATGCAAACTAAGGCAGGCCTTGAACGCCTCTGTATTACTCGTACATACATAGTAGTATCTTACATAGATAGTAATACCCGTGGCACGTGGTTGGTGCCCGGCTGTGCGGAGACCCAACTTTGATTGAAGGGAGGAAACCTCGAGAGACCCCAAGAGGGTACACCTGCAGGCCACGGCTGAGGTACGCCTGGCGACAGTGTGTGTCCCAATTGGGGTCGGTCTGGACCTTGGCTGCAGCATCTCGGACTGTTATCACAATACCACCAGATATCTTACCGCATCCTTTTGGCCTGTTTTGACCCTTCCAGCTGCAACCTAACTAGTTACTACCCTATTGGCGGAAGATAGCGGGACTCAGCCGACTTGGGACCTGCATCCAAGCCCTCAGCAGCGGTGCTCATCGAATCTCGAGTGTGTTCATTGAATGCATTTCTTCATTGTTTCATCAACAACAACGTCTTCTGTACGACAACCAAATACGGGAGTGAAATTGCTTGCAATTCGCTGTTCCCCAAAGAGGAAAGGCAATTATTGGTACTAGATACAAGTGCAGGGTCTAGCCTGCTTCCAATCCTCAAGCTGCCAATAATTCCTCCCCATCTTCTAATTCGACTTTTTCTTTCTCTTACCAAACTCCAACAAGCTAGAAACAAGAAGGTAACAACAAGAAGAAAAAAAATGAACAATGAATGCGCAATGAATGAACAAAAAAAATTACCGCAGTGGACTCCAACCCGGGGCCAAAACTCTGGCAGTATGCAAGAAACATGAAGTGAAAAAAAAACAGAAAAAAAAAACAGAAAAAGGGCAGGGACCACGCCCGAGCTGTCTCTAGTGATGAATGGCGAAATGGGAAAAAAAAGAAGAAACGAAGAAAAGCACACGGAAGACAAAATAAACACAAGTGTTCGTACAGAAATATGCATGGGAAGATTATACGGACAGATGCATCGGCCCTCCCGCACAAAAGGAAAAGAAAATGGTATGAAACAAATGGTAACAGAACAGAGAAAGAATCAACTGATCAACGAATCAACGCATGCCAAAAATGCTGGGTATTAAGGAGTGAATAGAAAGCAAGCGAATTGCTCAGGTCGGTGCGAGGTTGAAACTAGGTTTGGGCGTCTCCCAAGACGACTGGTCAACAAACCAAGAGATGAAAAGAGAAAGAAAAAGACGCCAAAGAGAACAACGGGTGGAAAGAAAACAAAAACGATTAGATGTGAACGACAGTGTGGTAGTTGGTCATCATTGTAACGGAATGGGTATAAGCGAGAGGCGTGAAAGGTATATTTAGGGTTCTTGGGGTTGGCCACAAAAGCCGTGGCCGTCGTAACAAGATTTGGGTTCGAACGAGTTGACGGGAAAGTGAGCGTCGAGAATCGAGGGGCGAGGTGTGGTATCATTGTCGTAAGCTTCGTCGTGGTCGTGAGCAAAGCCGCAATTTGCGAGAGACGATGGGTCGGGTTCTTTTCACAACCGACCCGCGTCGCCCAGGTTCAGCCAGCTCATGTCGGAAGACGTATTCGCCATGGCGAGCTGCGGCTGGCGACTCATGCCAGTAGGAACGTATGCTCTCTTGTTGTTGCTATTCGTTGCCGGCGCAAGCGGCGTGTTGTAGTAGCCGCCGGAGCTGTAGGCACTGCTGGGTGCCCGGCTGCTGCCCCACGGCTTGTCTGATGCCGTCGGGTCCCAAGGTTCATGCACACTGGCCGGGACGCCGCTAGAGTATGCTGAGTGAATGGACTCGCGGCTGGCCTGGCGTTCAATTTTCCCCTGCATGCCATCTTTGATGTAGTTGTCGTAGCTGGAAATTGTGGGAGAGCCCGAGTTGACACGCTGGAAGCGCGGTTTCGAGTCGGGCATGCTGGGGATGTTCAGCGGCGGAACCGTAGCCGAGTCCTGTGTGATGCGGTGCTGGTCGGCCGAAGAGTAGGTGCTGCTGACGTCACTGACCACAGTTGTCCGCTGAGTGGTGGCCTGGTTGTTCGCGTTGCTTGCATGTGCGTTGCCATTCCCGTTTCCATTACCAAAGCCGATAATGTTCAGCGTGCTGCCACCAGACCAATAACGGTTCCATCCTGATGAGCGTCGCGTATTGTCTTGCTGTTGTTGGGACTGAGACTGGCTTTCCCGCTGCGTCCGCGGCACTACCACACTCGCGCCGAAAGTGCTGGCTCCGACACGTTCGAACTGGGCCTGGCGCGGAATAGCGGCTGCCCCCAGGTTCTGCTCGGCCGACGTCTGCAAAATTGGCTTGCTGATTGTGCCCTTCAATCCCTTACTGAAGCTGTTCGCCGCTGGATTGCTACTCATGTCTCGAGTGCTCGACTGGGGGGTGCCTTGGTTCACACGTCCCATCAGGATGCCCACCGACGACAGCGAATTTGTCGAGTCATGGGCCTGGTGGTAACCACGAAACGTTCCTTTGCCTGAGCCGTGTTGCGAGAAGTCGTTGGCAACGGCAAAGGCGTCCTTCTCGGACGAGGGGGCTCCGCTGGCACGTCGGTTCTGGGCGGTTTCGAGGTAGTTCCGACGCTTGTGCCGCAGGATGAGGAAGTACAGGATGACAAGAAACAGGCCGAGTCCGGCAACCAAGCTAAGCACAATAGCAAGGATGATGTTGGTAGACAGTCCGTGCGAGGTAGCAGTCGCGGCGGCAGCAGTGGTGGATGCGGCGGCTGAAGTAGTCGTGGCGGCCGTTGCGGATATCGTGGGAGAGGAAGTGGAGGTGGGTGTTGCCGATGACGAGGGAGAGGAAGACGAAACTGTCTGCAGGCGGACCTTCTGACTGGTCAACATCTGCGTTGCGTTGCGCCAGCTGTTCTCGCGCTCGTCGAACACGCAGAGAACATCACTGCCTCCGCCGCCGGCAATGACCACCATGTCATCAGCACCCTGTGCCGCCGAGAAGCCAGAACGCGTCGTCGTGGGCGCCAGAGTTGAATTGTAAGCCGGCCAGTTGGTCGCTGTCAGGGAGCTGTCATCGCGCTTGACGGGAGCGGCGCTGGCTACGGGCTTTCCGGCGCTGTCAACGAGGACAATCCGGCTAACAGAGTTGGGCGACAGGGACATGTCGTAGGTGAAGAGATTCTTGCTACCATCGTCTCCCGTTGCAAGTGAAGCCTGGATGCTCCCCGTGTTCTTCGTTAGGGGCGTGCTAAGACTGGCGTTCGAGTCGGTCCATCCGGTCGACGGATCGAACAACATTACCCTGGTGTTGCTGGTATCGCCGCCGATCATGACCGCTGTGGACGAGGACCATTGCAGGAGGATAGGACTGACAGCGGGTGGTGCCGTGGAGGAGTATGAAATGACGGCGTATGGTTCAGATGCCTGAATGGTAAATGTCTGCGTAGACGGCCCGCTGGAGCCGTCCTGCGAGCCGGCATACATGAAGATGGTGTCGCTGTCGTTGAGGTAAGTGGCGGCGTGGTAGAGGCGGTTTTGCGTGACTGTCGTCATGGGGGTTATGGTCGTCCAGTTGCCTGTCGAATATGTGAACTTCTGGAGGCCCTTGTAGTCCTCGGGGCCATTGCCGCCGACGACAAAAAATCCGGCCTGGCTAGAATCGGCCGGGGTCGATCCCACACAGGTGGCGCCCGTGACGGACTCGCCCGAGGGTAGCTGCTTCCATTTGGCACCGCGTGTCAAAGATAGGGACTGGAAGGCCGACGATGAGTACGTGTAGAGGGTGTTGTTGAAGACGGCGGAGCAGATGTCCGTCAAGGCGACTTCTGGCTGGGGCAGAGCCATTGCCGTTCTAAGCGTGTACCGCCGAGGGTACTGTCGTATCGTGAGACGCAGACGCAGCGGTTGTTGAGGGCTGAACTATACCAGTGGAAACCTGTCCCGAAGAGCAAGACGACGTGCAAGTTGGCGTGTTGCCTTCAGTATCTAGCGACGGCTCAGACACCAATGCTGATTTGCATAGCGTCTCTATTGTAAGCCTAAGTTGAAACACCGAGGAAGCTGGTGAGAGAAGACCGCGAAAGAGGATCTCTACACCGAGCCGAAAAGAATTGTCGTCGGGTTGCCGTCGAGCACCGTCGAGTCCAGGGCAAATTCGGGTGTTCCCAGTGCCTGTAATTGTTCTCTGGGAGCGAAATGGGCTGTCTAGGAGAGAGAACACACAAAAAATGTGCGGCGCGTCAAGAGTACGCGAGAGGGGAAAAAAGGGATGGAAAGTCAAGGGGGTTCGCGCGATGTATCGATTGAGGGAGACGCGAAGGCGCTCAGAGGGCGTCAGTAGGCGTTCGACCGGCGCCACAAGAATGAAATCGTCGATCTAGAAGCCAAAGCGAGAGCAAGATCGGAAAGCAGGTTGCGTTTGCACGACGAGAAGTCACAACAAATACAACACGAAGAGGAAGGAAGGCCTGGGAAGAAGAGAGGAGCACAGGGTAGAAGAAAACAGGAAGAGGAGGACCGGCCCCTTGTCGACTTGGGCTTGGATGATCGACGAGAAACAAGAAAGGTTTTTTTTTCCTGTGTAGTAGCCTGGCCTGGGTTTCCAACAGGGCGAGTGTTTCCAGCAGATTTCGTAGGAGGATCTGGGGGGAGGCGAATAATCAAGAGAAGGAGGAGACAAGCAACAACTGTGGGAGAGAGATGAGAAGGATGCGCGCCAGCCGAGAGGTAGTTTCTGGTTGTCTGCCGCCTTTTCGTTTCTGTCTGTGTCGCACGACTGGGGGGGTGACTGGGATTGGGCAGGGAGGATGACCAGCTTGCACGGCAAGGAAGACGGCCAGGAGGAGGGAAACGAGAGCGAAGAGAGAGAGAGAAAGAAAGAGAGAGGCCAGGGCCCAAAGTCGTTGCGGTAGCGAGGTGGAGGTTGGTGGAGGAGTCAGATGCCGTGGATGGAGACACGCAGGACCAGAAAGGGAAGATGCATAAAAGATGCCAGCAAGCGAAGAGAGAGCAGCAGCGAGCGCTGCGGCGACGGCACAGCTCCCCTGGGCTCGTCGACAGCTTCTCCTGCTAGCCCCCGTCTGCGGAAACCGTTGGCGTCGTATGGGCTGGGCGTGGTGCGTCCCAGCCTGGTTAGTGTGGTGATGAGAAAAAGGGGTGGACAGGGTGGGCAAAAGCAAAAAGCACCCGCCTGTCGGGAAAGCTGCGCTACAGCGAGAAGGATCTGCAGAAACAGACGGGTAGGAGCTTCGTATTGCTTGGGGGCTGCTGTTGTACGAGTGCTATGTGGTTAATTGACCAGCACACATACATAGTACGATGTGCACCGGATGTGATGATAAGCGGTGATCGACACGGCGAAAATGAAGCTCGACAAAAGAAGCAGAAAACGCAGTCGAGAAATCAGGAAAGCGCAGATGCACAGAGCACACAACACCGCCCTTGCCCTTGCCCTTGCCATCGACTCGTACCTCTGTCTTTCTGCCCTCCCCGGAAGGAACCCTCCCTTCGAGCCAGCCAGGCGCGAGTTTGTTCAGGAAGGAAGCACCCAGGAATGGCAAGAGCGTCTGATGATAGGGGGGAGGCGTTGCGCAAGGGGTCCGGGCGAGCCAATCATACAAGACGCTTGGGTGTGGGGCCGCGTCAGGGGTGTCTCTTTGGTCAGTCCGGGACAGTCCAGTGGAAAGGTAGCACTTTGCTAGCGCTACTTGCAGGCAATACCCATTTTTGATGGGGGCGTTTCGTAGTGGACCTTGCAGGATACTTGGGAGGGCCACTGACATGACATCCACCCTGGTGGACCCGGTTTTCTGACCCTTCTGCAGCCTCTTACGAGTCGTCGCTACGGCAAAAGGGGTGGTGCCAACGTGTTTCTGTATCTTACGAAATCCACAGCAAACGGCACAGCAACAGTTGGGGTTGGCGGTCTTTTCTGGGTGCCTCTCCTCTGCAGCACGGCCTGCAGGCTGCAAGTCGATGCCGGCTCCCACAGGAATACGAGAAGGCATCAGGAGCACAAAAGAAAAGGGAGGCGCAGAATCCATAGGAGGAACAAATGAGGGTTTTTTTTCTTTCTTTTCTTTTCTTTTTAATAGTGTCTGGCTGCGTGAGCAGGTCATCTGCTGCTCACACTATTTCCTTTTCTCTGACTGTTGCGTGTCAGAGGACCAGTCGGACGTTCGACTATGCGTTGACAATTGATTTGCTCTGGTGATCCGAGAGACGAAATCACGAGAAGCGCTGGGCAAAAGACAGCAAGCCCAGGGCGAGGCCGTCACGCAGGCCTGGCAGATCTGGGAGACCTGGGAGACCTGGGAGATATGTACGTACGAGTAGGCATAGTACGAGTACTCGTAGTGCGGCCAGGCAAGGACTGCCCAACAGGGACTGGTTCTCTGCTGGGCGGTGGGCAATATGGTCCTTCCATACCACTCCTGGGCGCTGCCGTCCGGGGTCCTACTCTGGCTGAAACGGCACCACTCTGCACAACGTCGGCCCCTGAGCTAGTGCCACATAAAAGTGCAACCTTGCACCAAAGACGGACTAGACGGAAAGTTGTGAAGACATGGGCAGACAGCAGGTTTTTGTGCAAGCTCAATAATAGTGTACCATAGAATACGCGGGCGGTCTGTCAATTTTCCTGTCAGGCAGTTCCTGCCCAGCAAGCAGCTTGCGCCAACAACGGCTTGGCAAAAAAAGGTCGTGGAAACTGAAGCTCTTGGTATGGATCGAACGCGTAAGTTAACCTGGTATTAAGATACAACGGGAATCGAAACACAGACCATGCACTCGTTGCGACCCTCCGCCATCGTCATGCTCGTAGCAAACTCATGCGGGATTCTAAAAAAAAAAATTGGTTCTGACTCCCGATTCGCAACTCGCAGATGCCGTAAGATACAGATTTGACCTTTGCCCTGACTACGTCCTTGTACATACAAAGTACTATGTAGTAGAACAGGTGCCGCTGCCGTTGCCGCTTTCACCGACTGAATACCATTGACTCCGACCCAATAGCACGGATGCACAATATCGATAGTTAGTGGACAAAACGGAATGTCGGCGGCTCCTCGTATTGCTGCTTTGCTGGAATGTCACTGCTCGTACTTAGCGTGGGATTGCCACGTTTCCTGGATTTTGGTGCAAACAGGCGAAACGCTAGTTTGCTGCACCGTCCGTGAGTTTCCAATGCTATGGATGCCTCTGGTTCAAGCGTCAACTCGAGCGTCTTCGTCCTCGTTCGCATCAAGCCAGCAAGCGAGATTTCCTTTCCTGGCTTGGTGCCAAAAGGGAGGACCGGGTTGATACAGGGAGAGGTCAGGTGAGGATGCACGCCGCTGGCAGACCAGAAGAAGAAATGCCACATGACTGTATCGAACCGGTTGGTCTCCCGAGATAAACGCTCCTCATTTTGTGTTCCCGCTCTTCTTCTCTCTTCTGTCGTCTTCGTCTTCACCTTCTGTTTGCATCACAAGTAAGCGCCCGTGAAAAGAGACCCAAAAAGTAGACTGGAAGGAGTCAATGGGAAAATATTAGACTTGGACTCTCCGCGAATCGCCCGGATGACGATGTGACTGTGAGATCGTGGCTTGTTTATCTTCTGGACCCTTCCTCGGTCCCTCCCTTTCAACAGCAACAGAGACACAATGCTTCTCTGGGGTTTCTTCGCCTCTCTTCGCGCGCGGCTTCCAAGCAAGAGTTCACAAACGACTACCATAGGCCACAAAATAAAGGCGGGGAACGGCGCCATCCACCGGCCGCGAGGTCGATTGCAACACCTGATTGGCCCAAAATTCGGGTTTCTGTCACACCATCTTCTTGTCTTGCGCCCGTCGTGCATATCTCACCCACCACTACAAGAAAATCACCCACACAGAAGGGCAGCCATCAGCCATCCAACGGCCTGCCGAGCCACCCCCCCCCATCCGCCTATTTTTAAATTTCACGAAAACTCAAGAATAAAAATAAGAGGCCAGCCCTACGAAGAGCGAGTGACGAAGAGTGACAACAGGCTCAAAGGCCCGTTCTCGTGACCTGGGTTGCGTGCACATTCCATCCAATTTCCCCTGTGCCATGCAAAGAAGCTCAAGAACAAAACAAACAAATATTCAGACGAATGGCAGAGCCTCATTCAGTGATATGGTGGCCACCATGGCCTTCGTGGGCTGCATTAGGTACTGCACAAATATCCGACGACTGCTGGGCAAGCGCACGTACATATGCAGTTGAATCAGACGACATCACATTAATTTCACTTGGGGGCCGCTGTTGGTGTTGGCACTTGTCTTTAATATCCGGGTTGCCAAATGCTAATGGTATCAAAAAAAAAGGCTGTAAAACATATATGATCTGAGTGTTCCCGCATAACAACAGCAAGAAAACAACAACAACTGGATCAAACCCAGCATAAATCCTGACCCCGTGACTGTAACAACCCCCCCCCAACCCCCCNGGTTCCAACAAGAAAAAAAGAAACTCTGGAAAATCCTTCCAGTGCCGTGCCTCGTCCCTGGAAAATCTCCCCTTCAATCTGTGGCCCCCCAAATCTGCATCTCCTACCAACTCCGCGTCTTGATTGTTGGTGCTGATTTCCCCCTTAAATCCTCCATTGCGACGTTCCCCCATCGTCCCTTCTTAATCAAACAACCGTAATGTACATCCTTCGCAGAGAGGGAAAAAAGCAATGATTCCATGCTTGCCCAGAAGCCAAGGGGGTAGACCAACAAGGCTGCCGAGCGTCCGAGCTATGGAGAAGATTGCTGCCAATGCCGTTGGTTTCAGGCTGCATTTAAGAACACTTCGGGACCGAGGTTGGGCTAAACGTTGTTAGTCATGCTGTCATAATACTCGTACTTGAACGCATCGAGGGGGGTTGGGGCAATGGTATTATACGTACTCTCAATTCTTGGAACTTGGCCATGGCCGCCTGCGGGTTCCACCCGGCCTCCACAAGACACATCTCCGAGTACTGCGGCGTCATGTTTGTGGCCTTGGAAAGCTCGACAATCATCGCCTGCTTCTGCTCCTGCTCCGACGCTGATGCCGGTACCGGTGCTGGGTTCTGCTCGGGAATTGGTTGGTGGGCGCGCAGCGACAACATGTCACTGACCACCCGGAATGCGGTGGCCCCTCCGGGCGCCGCAGGGCCTATCACGAATGTCCGGGTAAAGCTCCGCTTGCCGGTCTTATTGGTTGTGGGGTCAATCTCGTCAAACTCTCCATGTATGCAGATGAGGAGACCGTCGACACCGGCTGGACTGGAGCCAGTCGGATCCTGGATGCCGGGTTGCGGGTGGCAGTCGACAATGTACTTGTGAAGCTCGGCATTCAAGTCCGGGTGCCGCGTCCGTGGCAAGGTGTTCCACATCTCCCGGATCATAGCTGCGCCTCTCACTAGCCGCTGCACCCGCGCGCTCCGCGTTGTGATCCTGGTCAGGTTGCGCGAGTAACGCAGGTAGGCTGCCCAAGGTAGCACGGGGGTTGTGTCCCCCCCATGCTCGCGGGGCGTGTGCGTTGTGACGGACAAGGAGAATTGGCTTGCGTTGTCGTAAAAGACTGACGCCAGCTGGCCCCGGTCTGTGTCGTAGAGTTGGAAGAATTGTGTCAGGAATGCTTCGGCAATACCGCTGCCGTCACGGAAATCGATTCCGTATTGCGGTATTGGTGTTGGCCGTGCTGCTTTCTTGGCCGCTTCCTCTGCCGCAACCTGTTCTGGCGTGCGCACCTGCACTCCGCTGAGGTTCATGAGTTTTGGAAACCACTGCATCAGCTCGGTGGCAAACTTGGGGTCTTCCGTTTCCACGGGGTTGCCCGTCATGAGGAGGGTCTCGAGATGGCGAAACCGCCCCCGCCAGCGGTTCATGCTCTTGAGATGCTTGAACTGGTTGCCGCTGAGATCCAGGTTCTTCAGGTCTGGGAAGGTCTCGGCCAGGTCGAAGACCTGCCCCACCCAATCGATGTTGTTGTTGGCAAGCGAGACGCTGAGAACAGCCTCCCGCTTTGCTTCCGCCGTCTTGAATGTTTCGTCGCAGATGGCCATGAGCACCTTGAATGTTTTCTCGGCGCGGTCCTTATCCTCCAGATAGCCCATGCCGATGAGCACGGGGTCTTCGCCGAGTCGGGACAGGTTGAGTAGTTTGGTACCGGCGTCGTAGCGCGTGCCCAGTACTTGCTGGAGCTGGCTTTTGCGTTCCAGAGTTTGCTGAGATAGCTTGGGCTTCGCGTCATTCTGGAACTGCCAGCCGCGAGGCTCTTCCGAGATCGCTAGAGGCGCACCAGCATACGAAAAGCCGTTGAGTTTGACGAGTTCGTCCGCGTCTTCCTGAGAAACCATGACATGAAGAACAAAGTCACTGTCGAGGCGTGACTGTTGTTGGGCCGTTAGCATGGCGCTACATATCGCCCATTCATAGGGGCGGGAGAAGTGGTGTTGTGTGCAGACTGGGAGAGAGAGGTCCGCAGTCTTCGAACAGTCGGCATGCCATTCCAGGCATGAATTAATCAAATTTGCCACACCTCCCACATCCTGCCAAACTCCCAGCCCCGACAAGCGGTGTTCTCGTGAAGGGAGGGGAGTAGGGAAGGACAGATCAGGAGGACACTGTCGAAAACGCTAGGTGAGCTCCTCGGTTGCTGTTTCAACCTATACATACCTTGACGATCTTGATGCTGCGACCCATGTTTGCCGATTTCCGTTCCAGGAACTCAAGCACGCCCTTCTCTCCGCGGTCGGCATTTGTAGCGGCCTTGCTTTGTTGCAGGCCAATGATCTTGTAGACTTTCCGGTTCGCAATGTTGCTGAACTTCTTGTTGCGGGGAAGCTCCGAGATTCGTTTGGATAGGCTGTCGTTGCCCGAAACGCCCAGGTGCCTCCGGATCTTCTGCTCGGCCACGGCAGCTGAGCGCGAGCCGCCGCGGCCACGTCCGGGCTGGTTGTTTTTTCGCCCATCGCCCCGCGTGGCTGGGCCGTTTCCCATCACGACATCCCCATTCCGATCGACCTTGACGCCGCCGCTCTTGCGGATGCCGCCGCCACGTACGCCACCGCTTCTCGAGTTTCGTGTATTGTGTGTGTTCGATCCGCCTCGGGTGTTGGTAGGCGGCGCCATTTTGTAGACGTGGGAGGTCAGATCTCGGGAACTAATAGTTGTTTTATGTGATGCGCCGGCGAAAGCGGGGCCTTGCGTGTTTCGCAGAAGAAGTCGGAAGAGATGCGAAAACAGATATCTTCAGCGTCCGGACGTTCTTTCGGCTCGATTGGTGGTGCGTTGTGGCGGTTGAAGAGTCGTTGGGTGGAATGAAAAAGTTCGCCGAAAAAGGCCAAAAATAACACCTGAAAGAGCGTGGCAGTGTGGTGTGTTGTGAATGCCTGCCGGGAGGCAAGGAGAAGACAAAACAGAAAGAAAGAAAAAGGAGAGATTCGAGGCAGAGCACGTCTGCTTTTTGGGCTGGGCCGGGTCGAAGGCAGTGACGAAGAAGAAGCTGTCTCTGCCTTGGTGTGATGGTGAAGGTTTTAAGAGTTCAAGAGGCGCGACCGCAAGCAGCACCAAGGCGCACGCAAAAAAAAGTCAGGCTGGGCTAGCTCTGTGCATTCTATTGGTTGGTCATGCGCCACGAAATGTGGGCCATACACAGGCACCACCACTGGTCACTGTATGAGGCCTGGCAGCCTGGAATCAGCCCCGCTCTCAGCTCTTCCGGAACACGTGACTTGGCGACAGAGGCGTCCCGCGTCTGGCTTCGCTATTCGGTCATCGCGTCGCCTTGTTTGTCAACTCACCCAGTGGCAGCACAGTTTTTTCCGACCGCCACCGCCATCCACCTTTGTCGATGACAGCCTCATAGCCCATCGAGGGTGTGTCGATTCAGTCGACTACGCGATATGGATGACGACGACGATTTCGGAGGAGATCTCTCCGATGGGGATCTGATGCTTGCTTATGAGGCAGCTTCAGCCACCAATTTTGCGACTCCGACGACAACCACGACAAGTTTCCACTCGTCCTTTCCACAGAAAAGTACCACGGCTGTAAGGCAAGCTGGGACGGCTCTCCAGAGACAAGATGCAAACCGCGCGAGGCCTCTAGAGCAACAAAATTTCTTCCAGAGAAACCGTGGACCACAGGTACGACTACCTGGGCTGGATTGGGGGTGCTTGTCTTTGGGCATGGGGTTGCTAACCAGGTTGACAGCAGCCACAGAACCGCACGGCCTTGGAATCTCAGGCTGCGGCAGAGCTGCAAGACCTGCCATCCGACGCGTTTGACAGCTCGCTCCCGACGTCGCTAGGGCCAAGGCCCCAGTCCCAGAGAGCTTTGCTGGAGAGCTGTCGACAGCCTCTGAGGCTGTCTGGCCAGCAGTCATTTCGGCAGACCAATCTTTTTGGAGAGTCCATTGACGAAGACGCTCCGCAGCAGCCGACATCAGGCCGCGTCTATCGAGGAGACCTGCCACCAGAACAGCCAACACACCACAAACTGGACCAGGAAGCACTGAAAACATGGGTGTACCCAACCAACCTCGGTCCTATTCGCGACTATCAATTCAGTATTGTAAAGAATGGCCTCTTCCATAACACACTCGTGGCTTTGCCCACCGGCCTGGGAAAGACCTTCATTGCGGCTACGGTCATACTGAACTTTTACCGCTGGACAAAGGACGCAAAACTGATCTTTGTTGCCCCAACTAAGCCCCTTGTGTCGCAGCAGGTTGAGGCTTGTCTGACGATCGCTGGGATCCCTCGCTCGGATACCACGCTTCTGACTGGCGAAACGGCTCCGGCTCTTCGCGCAAAGGAGTGGAGCAGCAAGCGGCTGTTTTTCATGACCCCACAAACCCTGCAAAACGACCTCTCCAAGGGCTACGCGGATCCAAAGTCTATTGCCCTACTGGTTATCGACGAAGCCCATCGAGCCACTGGAGATTATGCCTACGTCAAAGTTATTGGCTTCATACGCAGGTTTTCTAAGAGTTTCCGCGTACTGGCTTTGACGGCAACACCTGGCTCGACTGTGGAAGGCGTGCAGGATGTCATTGACAACCTGGGTGTATCGCATGTTGAGATCCGAACTGAAGAGTCGATTGATATTCGCCAGTACATCCATGGCCGGGAAACCGAAAAGTTTGTTCTGGACCCATCACTGGAGATTAAGTATGTCCAGGAGCATCTCTCAAAAGCTATCCGACCGTTTTGCGAAAAGTTGGACCAACAACGAATCTGGTATGGTCGAGACCCCATGGCGATAACTACGTTTGGGTTGTTGAAAGCCAGGAACGAGTGGATAGCTGGACCGGGCCGGCATGTCAACCAAGGAACAAAGTATATGATCATGGCTGTTTTCTCCGTGCTGCAGAGCCTGGCCCACTCGATCAAGCTACTGAACTACCATGGATTGAAGCCGTTCTACGACAGCATGAGCGAATTCCGCAAGTCTGTCGAAGAACAGGAAGAACGAGGGTCCAAGTACAGGCGGCAGCTTGTCCAAGACCCGGAATTTCAAGAAGCCATGATGTTGATTGAGAGGTGGCTGGGCGAGGACAGCTTTGAAAGCCACCCCAAGATCGGCTTTCTTAAAGAACGACTCAACACCCATTTCAAGGACAACCCGGGCTCCAATACTCGGGCCATTGTCTTCAGCGAATACCGAGACAGCGCCGAAGAAATTGTTCGCACGCTGAACCGATGCGGACCAAACATCAAGGCCTCCATATTCGTTGGGCAGGCTGACTCCAAGCGGAGTGCTGGCATGAAACAGAAGCAGCAGATCGAGGCGATTGAGAAGTTCAAGGCAGGCGATTTCAACGTACTCGTGGCTACGTCGATTGGCGAGGAAGGCCTGGATATCGGCCAGGTCGACCTGATCATCTGCTATGACTCGTCGTCCTCCCCCATTCGAATGCTTCAGCGGATGGGACGTACAGGAAGAAAGCGTGCTGGCCGTGCCATTCTGCTCCTCATGAGGGGCAAAGAGGAGGACAAGTTTACCGAGGCCCAGGAAACCTACACGCACATGCAGCAGCTCATTTGCGACGGAGCACAGTTCAATTTCCGGTTTGATCTTTCTGAGAGGATCGTTCCCCGGGATGCCAAACCTGTGGTGGACAAGCGGTTTGTCGAAATTCCCATCGAGAACACACAAGACATGTCCCTACCAGAGCCCCGAAAATTGGGTGCAGCACGATCCAAGAAAGCACCGAAGAAGAAGTTCCACATGCCCGACAACGTAGAAACCGGATTCATCAAGGCGTCTTCAGCTCTGGGTGGGCAGACAAGACTGCCCAGCTGGAAGAAGGATGAGGGGCCACCCGAGACGGACTTTCTGGCCGACATCCTCAGCTTGGTCGAGATCAAGGCCAATAGTGCCCAGAACGGCTACATGCCAGGCCTGCCATTTGGGCTGGGGAGCCCAGAGGCGAAGACCGTGGACCCTACACAGGCTGAATTTCTTCAATGTCTTGGAAAACCCGCCAACCTCCGTCATAGCCGTTATACGAGGCAAAACGTCCAGTTGATGGAGCGGATATCGAAGCGGAAGTATTCCCCTCCAGCTACTGCAAGCAACGATTACATGCGTATATCGGTTCCGGCCTTTGCTCGAGACCCTAATGATCCTGAAGAGCCAGAGTCCGACGAACCGACAGAATTTGCCTCTGCAAGCCGCCTGCCGAAGAGACGCAAGGTCTCCGCACCCTTCCCGAAGCGAGCAGCACCAAAGGTCCCTGCACGCCGGGTAGCTCCTGAAGAGGACGAGGCCGAGGATGATGATGATGAAGAAGAAAAAGGAGGCTCTCGCTGGCCTAAAAAGAAGAGCTACAAGCCGACTGTGAAGGGGATGACAAAGCAGAGAAGCTCTCAGTTTCAATCCTACAGCTTTGCTGATAACAACGAGGATGAGGAAGATGAGGAGGAAGAAGGTTCTCGCAGGTCTAAAAAGAAGAGCTACAAGCCGACTGTGAAGGGGATGACCAAACAGAGAAGCTCCCAGTTCCAATCCTACAGCTTCGGTGCGGGGACCAGCAGGCCTTCTCCAAAACCTGTTACCCAGCGTCCAGCTCAAGTCGTGCGAAGGATAGAAGAGGAAGAAGAAGGGGAGGAGAATGAAGATCGTGACAGAGACGAGATGTTGAATGAAGCGATGGAAGAAGAGGAGGAGGAAGAGGCGGAAGACGAGGATATGCTGCTGCCGCGCATGACTGGACGAGGCAGGGGTAACCGCGGAGGCCGTGGAGGACGAGCATCTCGAGGCGGCCGAGGATCCCGCGGTGGTGCTCGAGGACGCGGCCGGGGCCGAGGCGGTCGAGCAGCATATGCGTCCTACCCGCGACTCGAGGAACGGGGCGATGACTGCACCCGAACCAGCGACAACTACGAAAGTGACGGCTCGGACAGCGGTGCTGACCTTGTTGACTTTATTGTCAACGATGATGAGGCGGACGAAGAAGCTGCCTCGTCCAGCATGCGGGAGGACGACTACCGTAACAGTAGCAGCACCAGCAAGCATACCAAGAAACGGCGCATGGAGGCCTTCACGTCGTCGCCCACCACGAGCTCGCCGCCGAGACGACGCAGCAAGGCCATTGAGGTGGTTGATGACGACGACGACAACGATAACAACGGCGGCAACAAGGAAACCTCGCAGACAAGCCTAAACGAGAAGGCCTTCTATGTCCCCATGCGATTGACCCAGACGTTGGATAGCGACGACGGAGAGGACGGTATGGCAGATGTGTTTGCGGACCGGACCGGTGGAGCGCGGAAGCAGGCCACCACCCCGGCAGGAGCAGCAGCACGACAGAAGAAAACCCATACTGGGTTTCTTGACGATGATGACGACAATGATGATGACAACGAGAGCGATGATGGTGTCTTTGCCCGCCGGCCATCACAGAGGAACCGCAGACTCATTTATGATAGTGACAGCGACGAGTAAGCCATACCTGGGTTATCTATGTGAGCTTCAGCAGGAGATGATCTGCCCGGGCTTGTATCCAGTTCTCTCACGCAAAGAAACGAAAATAGCCAAAAAAAATATAAACAATGCAAAACTACGAGAAACGGCGGGATTCGATGAAAATTACGGGATGAGCAGGACCAGTGATCACAAAGCAATATGTAGTGTATTGGCATGTTCCGAGAGACCGAAACAAAACAACGGTTATATGTCAGTATTAGGAGGCAAGGCTGGAAGAGCCAAACGAGGCAGAGAGACACCAATGAAGAAAGAAACGCCAGCTGCAACGGGGCATCGTATGTACTAGGAGTGAGGCAGAGGGGAAAAGCGACAAACAAAAAAAGGAGAGCGGACAGCGTGAATACAGAGCAAATATTCGAGGGGGGGCAAAAAAGAGATGAAAAAAAAAAAATTTCAGATTGAAAAAAAAGGGGGCAGAACAGGTCGGTAGTTCACCGGCAGCAACGCCTTATTTCCCGTAGGACCCAAGAAAAAGAACTCTCAAAACCAGACAACAGATGAAAACCAAGACATGGCGAGCAAAAAAAGCAACAGGGGACGATTTGCATCCGACTGCGTTGTGTATCCAGCACTCTCTCCGGGTGGGATTCCCTCTACTCCCAGTCCTCTTCCTCGCTGTCCTCGTCCACCTTGGCGGTCTCGCGCGGGCTGTTGGGCGCCTGGCTCGGAGCACCCGACTTGGCGCCAACCATGTCGTAGCTAGCTTCGCTATCGGCCTGCGACTTCTCGTCGTTGGACTTGCGAGGGGAGGCGGTGGGCTTCAGCAGGCCGGCACGGGACACGGAAGAAGTAGTAGCAGCCGTAGCCGTGGACGAGGCGGTGGCGCCGTCATCGGCGGCGGGGGCCTTTGCTGGAGGGTGAATGGTCGTCGACGACTCGGTCGAGCCGGGTCGCTGGGGCGGCTTGGTGGCGAGCTTGCCGGCGGTCTTGGGCTGGCTGTCGTCGCTATCGTCGCTATCGTCATCATCCGAGTCCTCGTCCCAGCCAATTTCCTCCTCGGCAGATGCAGCTATAAATATAAAAGTAAACGTCTCTGTTAGTGAAATGCAAAGAGAAGGAACGGCGGGAGAAAATGGATCTATCAGTGTCCTTACCCCTCAGAAGATCCCGCCGGCGGGCCTCGGCTGTCTCGATGCCGTGTCGCAAGAAGTAGTAGCGCTTCCAGAAGTCAGCGTAGGGGATGGTGTCCGGCACCAGCTTCTCCATGGTCGACCGCAGCTCCGGGTACTTGTTCAGGTCGGCGGCAATGTCGTCCGTCTTCTTGGCAATGTCAAAGGACGCAGACCACGAAGCAAACTCGGTCGCCGCCGTCGGGTCCCTGGCAAAGCTGTCCGGGTTGCTGTGGATGACGTGCAGCTGGGCGTCGAACCGCGACGTGTGGATGACCCGCTTGCCCGAGGCGTCCTTGCTCTCAAAGAGCACCGCGTTGGGGCCGCCACCAGCGCTGGCGGCAGCCCCTTCCGTCGGCGGAGCAATGCTGATGGCGTCGCGCAGGAAATTGCGCACGCCGGTGCCAAACTTGACCAGGGCCTCGTCAGCGGCGTCCTCGGCCTGCTGCAGGTCCTTCAGCCGCTTGGCGGCCTGCTCCTTGAGGCGGGCCAGGACGTTCTCCTCGTTGGTCTCGGCGGTGGCCGTGGGCATAGCGCCATCGCGGTCCTCCTTCGTGTCGGCTCCTCTCCCGCCTGTCGTCGTTGTCGTCGTCGTTGCTGTCACATTCTCGGCCGACAGTGACATGCCCCTTGTGCGGCTGACTAGGGAGGCCCGAAGGTCGGACAGACCCTTGGTGGCATCTTGGCCGAGCGAGGTCACCTCCTGCGACGCTTCCTTGTAGACCGACTCGCCCTACGAGGGTTGAAACACATTGGTCAGAGTCAATTCTATGCCATATCCACCCCACTCCCCTCAAAAAAGGACCGTAGAAGGATGGGAAGGGAGGCAGGAGCTGAGACTAGCACATGCAGGGGACCTTTTTTGACGGAAGATAAGGGGGGGAATGAACACACGCACCTGCTTGACGACGTTGCCAAGAAACCCGCCGAGACGGCTGGCCCAGGGACTGGAGGAGAAGGCCGAGTAGGCGGCCTGGAAGTCGGCATTGATTGTAGATGCCGGGGCGGCCCTGCCGGCGGCGGCCTTGCCCTCCTGGTCCTCCGGCAGCGATTGCTCGGTAATGTGATCGTACGCTAGATCCATGGCGGCAGAGGCAGCGCGGCGGAGGGCAGATGCAGAAAAAGATCAAAAAAAAGAAAAGCAGCAGTTGTGAGTAGAGATGTCTGGGAAGGCTGGGCTAGACTCTCTCGTGCTGCTGAATGGGCTGTCCTGTTGGCGGTTGTGTGGATTGGAAGCTGGCGAGCAGGCCACCAGCACGTCGTGAGGTCTGTGACGTTTCCGTATGTGGCTCGAGCACATGAGTGGCGGAGGCGGGGAGCAAGGGTCCACCCGCCCCTTTGTCTGGGGTCAAGCCACAGTGTGGCGAGGAGATCAGACAGTTTGTATGAAGACCCTGTATCGGAGCTTGTATTATTATGTAACTCTGGCCAGCTGCCCTTCTGCTAGCTACGCTGTACAGTAGCAGTAGGACGGGCGGGAGCTTGCAGCATCCGGTCATGTGTCTGTCCCTGGCAGTCCCCTGGCTAACCGCAAATCTCGCGGAGGGTGTGAACGCTGTGGAGCAGAGCCGAGTCAGCTTGGCCAACCAGCAGGCTACGGGCAGATGCATCTGGACAGCTGGGGTTTCTGGCCGCAGAGTCCCCAGGCAGGCTGGGCAGATTCTACGCAGGAATGCATGCATTTTCTGTATTACTGAACAGAGTTGCATTTAGCCACACAGCAGGGAGCGCATTGGCTAGTCACAAGACTATCGGAACGCCAGACTAATAGTAGACTGCCAGAACTGGTTCGCGCTGTCTGCTCCAGGCAGGCCGATGACGAAATGGCTCCGAAACAGACCCAGGCTTATTTTTGACCCCACCTGCTGGCAAGCAGGAGTCGTCGATTGAGGACCTGCCTACGGACTCTGTCCCTTGGATAGTTCATACGAGTACACCCTTAGTACTTACTCAGGCATGATAATGTTATGACGAACCCGGCTTGCCGGATTCAGTGCCTGCGACCGGTGCAATCTCCGCAGAACCTCGTGACAGCGCGTTTGCCCCCTGCTGGTTCGTACTGGCCAGTGTTGCGTTTTGGCGATAGCGCTTATTCATGTCCTCGCAGGTTTGGCACAGTCAGACAGTGCCATCGTATTAGGGCGCGATCTGCCCAGTATTTGACACAGTACGGCGATGCACCCGGAAGGGCGTCGGCACGGTGCCTGGAGAAACGTCTTAAGTCCGTGCAATCGCAGCGAGGCCAACGGTTGATGCTGGGCGGCAATGGGCAATGTCCGAGGAGATCGTAGCAGTCTCGGCAGGCGATACGATGCACAGAGGGCGGGAAGCAGAGGACAGTGAGCTGACGGGATTTGAAGAGCCAGAAGAAGAGTAAGGCAAAAGGGATTAAAAAAAAAAAGAAAAACAAGTCAAGAGGACCGGGCCAGAAAGAACAGAGCAGATATGAATAGTTGTCATAGTTAATTACTATGCACTCGTAGTGAGACCAGGCGGCTCTGACACAGCAGCCCGGCGGTCTTTGCAACGCTCTGTCACTTGGTGTGCTCACAGGGAAGGCGCGAACGACGCTGGCTGCGATCGAGATGGAATCATCTACATGCGAGTAGCCTGACTGCCTCGCAACTACTTGTAGTGCCCGATGGCTGGGTGGGGAAGGCGCGAGCAAGCCACGGGGGAGCAAACCAGAAAACGCAGTGGTGCGCCGACGCTGTGTCTTTTGTCCGCCCGCTCGGCAGGTGCTGACAAATTGAACATTCGGATCTTTCTAGAGCCCCTCTTTTCCGCCCTCTCCAGTCTCGCCAACCTCTGCCAACCTCGTTTTGCCCTTTCCCACACGTTCGAGATTGCCTCATCGCAGCCCCGACCAGGACACATCCGCGCTCTGCCCACAGCCACTGCCCGCAACCTCGTCCAGCAGCTTGCCCACGCGCACTGGATCCCGCTGCACAGCTCAGGACACAAACAGCAGCCCGTACCTTATCGTATCCGCCGAGGTAGCGCTACGGCCAGCCAACCCGCCTCGACTACATCAGATCTACATCCGCTCTAATATCGTCTTCCCAATTCCCCGTCTTTCTTACACTCTCTAACACTCCCCCTGCCGTTTTTCCCACCAGAACCTTCTTGGGCTAGATTCTCAGGCAGCAAATCTTTTCTCAGGCCACAACGCCTCTCCACCCCCCCTCTTTGCTCCTCTCTGTTCTCTTCTTCCTTCACCACGGCCCCCCACCACCTTGGCTTTTCCTCACATACGTCAACACCCGTCTGCAGGTTTGCCTCTTCGCCCTTTTTTTTTTAATTCTGCTCCCCATCGTGTCCATATTGAAGACGTGCTCTGCTTTCTTCACTCGCACTCTTTCCCCTCTGCCTTCTGTGAACAGCACCCAGTCCATCCATAGCACGTCCTCGGGAGGCGACATTCTCCTTGCTATCGCCTCCCCCTGCTCGCTTCCTACCACGTTGCTTGCGGGGATTCTCGTGGACTCGGCATTCCGTGGCTCGACCCCTGGAGAGATCTCGGACCAGGTCTGCCATCAGCTTTGACCAGACGAGTCCGTCGATCTCGCTGCTCCTTGCTGTCTGAATTCCTTTGTCCGTCGACTCTGTCCTGCCAAAAGCGACTCGGGAAAGTCGCCGCGCCTCCTCGGAAAGAGATTTTCTCTCGTTCGCTTTTTTTCAATACCTTTTTTGCTTCCATTTATTTCCAGCCTCCTCCCCCCACCTTTGCTCCCTTTCCCAGTCCAAAGAGGCTTCTGTCGCACAAACACAGATTCCATGGCGTCCACCCCCAACTTCCTCCTCACTCCTCAGCAGCAGGAGCTTCTGTTTGCTGCTCTGAATGCCAACCGGCCACCGACGACCACGGCGCCGAGTGCGCTCACCATGTCGCCGTCTTCCCTTACCACTTCGCCAGCCGCGTCCAAGCCGACCGATCTCAGCACGATCGGCTTCAATGACAACTCTATACTGGACTACGACTATTCCTTTGACGGTGCCGATTCAGCCCTGGACTTTTCCATCAACAATGGTGACTCGAGTCTCGTAGAGGTTGCTGAGGACGAACTAGGAGCCAACGATGACAAGACAGAGTCTGGCGGGAGTGCCGATAACGACTCCCCGGAGAAGCGGGGTCATCCGGATGACGAAGAGGATGAGACCTCTGGCGCAAAGCGGCGAGAGAGCACCGAGAAGGTCCCCAAGAAGCCAGGCCGCAAGCCTTTGACATCAGAACCTAGCTCGGTACGTAGCACCCGCAGTTTTTCACTTGCGATTGCTCATATTGGGAAGAAATTTGCTAGAGAAAAAGAAGAACCCAAGGGCAAGTTCTAAAGAGAACGGTGGACTAACAATCCCCCCTACAGAAGCGCAAGGCACAGAATAGAGCCGCACAGCGCGCTTTCCGCGAACGGAAGGAGAAGCACCTCAAAGACCTTGAGACCAAGGTCGCCGAGCTGGAGAAGGCGTCGGAGACTGCCAACAGCGAAAATGGTAAACTTCGCGCGCAGGTTGAGAAGATGACCGTTGAGCTCAACGAGTACAAGAAGCGTCTGGCTCTCGTCGGCGGCCCGCGTCCGGCTGTACCTTTGAACGGCCGCAGGCCATTTGGTGACCCCATCTTCAACAACATCAATGACGTCAGCTTCCAGTTTGAGTTTCCCAAGTTTGGTCAGCTTCCCGGCCCAGCCAACACACCGCCCACGTCTGCGCTCTCGGCCTCACCCTCTCTCCATCGGTCGTCTTCCCTAGACAATGCTGTGACTCCCGTCTCTGATATTACAGTGAGCACGCCGGCCACGGGAGCTAGCAACAAGAACAGTCCGCTGGATGGAATTCTCGAACCCGCCCAGAAGACGGCAACCAAGGACGATCTGTCTAAGCTCTCCAATGTCTTCACGCCACCACTTACAAACAACAACATTTTGAATACCAGAACCAGCATGGACTCGACGGCCACAAGCTCGCCCTCTGCCTCGTCAATTACCAACACAGCACCCAGCTCATCTTGCGGAACATCGCCTGAGCCGTGTAACAACCAATCGCCCTTAGGATTCAAGCCAGTCGACACCATGACGACCATTGGCGAGGAGCCGTCGACGACGCTGGCGAACACAAACCCGAGCATAATCGCAAACACGAATGGCAACACTAGCCAAGGTGAGAACATAGCCAATGCTTCCGGTATGTGGCGTGACACGACCCGAGTAAACGTGATATTGAGTGGCGGTAACGTCGGATGAGAGACGGTGAAACTCGGCGAAACGCAACTGCCCAACAGTCCCTTTCAGCTAACGCAGATCTATAGATATCTCGCAATTCGCAAATGTCGACATCAACGACATAAACTGGCTGGGCACGCAGAGCAACTTCCATTTCGACCCACAGCTCTTTGGCGACTACCGTGAGCCACAGGAAAATATCTTGTCCAACGGCGGCTTCGACGATAGCTTCTTCAACGATGCGCTGGACATTGATTTCACCACCCCTTTCAACATGCCCCCGAGTCCTATTCTGCACAAGAACAACCTGATTGCCCAAATAGACGCCGCCAGGGATGCCGGTGAAATCGAGTCGGCCTCGGTTGACGCCAAGAACGTGCCACCGGTGCCTGTATACCATCGTGGCACTCTTCTCACATGCAACAAGATCTGGTATGCCTTAATCTCATCTAAGCAATCTTTTTGTGGACTTGGCCAGAAACTAACAAACAATCCAGGGAGCGACTACAAACCTGCCCCAAGGTGCAAAATGGTGATTTCGATCTGGATGGCCTCTGCTCTGATCTTCAGAAGAAGGCCAAGTGCTCTGGCTCGGGTGCTGTGGTCGACGAGCATGACTTCAAGCTTGTCATGACAAAGTATCTCGGCAAGGAAGGGGAATCGAGCTGTGTCGATGAGCTTGCCACTGCCGTCAAGGCCAGGCCGTGAGGAAGCAAGACATGTCGACGGGACCTAGTTGAACTGTAAACAGGCAGTCTCCCGCTTGTTCACGGACAATGCCTGTAGCTGCCAACAGCACACACAAAAAAACGACACACCTATACCACCACCAGTACAACATTGTATAACACAAAAAACACGGCCACGCAATGAGACGACGGCATGAAAGAACAGCTCAGGCGAATTGTTGAGCACACACACACACACACACACATACACACACACAAAAACCTACAGCAAAATCAAAAATCAGGAGGGGCATGGGAATTGCGAGTTTCGAGAACTATCTGGTATGCATGGAATGCTTTTTTTGAATTTGTTTTGAGGTTTAAACAAGAGAGAGATCTCACTTTTATCTTTGGCTGGTTTTCTTTTTTTTTTTCTCAAATCCACTATGGCGTTACCCCGTCATCAGTTGGAAGGCATTTACAGTTGCACTTGTTCTCGTTTTTGTTTCTCTGTTGTCATTTTCAGGTTCGATATCAAATGGGTGGAAAGAGATATGGCTCTTCAACTTTTTTTTTCCTCTTTTTCTTTCCTATATATCCTGCAACAAATCTGGTGAATGGAGAAATTCCGGACTCGCGGGGGGGACAATAATACAAAGTGGGCGTTTTGCTTCTTTTTCACATTTTTCTTAGTATGTTGTTTCAATTTTCCTGTTTCGTTTTGTGCTGGAGTCTTACTTCCTTCCCGGTCCTCCAGCTTTTCCATAGGGTTTTTATGTTTAACGTACAGCACATCGTCGACCTTAGGCTCGGGGATCTGCCTATTCGTGCAAAGACCCAAGAAACAGGAGAGGCAGTCAAAACTACATAGAAAATCACCCAAAGCACCACAACCCCCCAGCAAGACAAAACTAAGTTTTCAAAAGAAAAAAAATTAAGAGAAAAACACTTGATTTCGGCTGGGTAGTTATAAGAGATGCCAATGGCAGTCTTTTTTTATTTATGTATTTCGTTCGCAGACATGCATAATCTATCACTCCTCTTATATAAAAAGCCACTGGTGCCACTACGTGACTTGCATGTTGTCTACGAGGTTGCATACAGACTGGAACAAAAACTACGCCGCGGTCTGTTGTACATGGGTGGGTTGACGTCATTCGTAGAGCAACTCGCACACCGTTTCTATGATGGCTTTTCTTCTTTCAAACATGAGGTTCGTTTTAGCTGTTTTAGCTACGTTAACTAAACGAAAGAAACTACCGAGCCCCATCCCCCCAAAAAAGAAAATAAAAATAAATAAACCTGTATGGGAAGGGTATCACTCCAGACATAGTTGTATATCCCTCCTCCCTGTGCTGCTGCCAGTTGTATATAAGTGTATGTGTGACGTGAGAACATATGCCATGCGTATGCCAACAAACAAAACCAAAACAGACATGAAAATTACAAAGATATAGGGTGAACAGGGTAGGAGGAAGAGTGAGACATAGGAGGCAAAAAAAGGAAGGGAAAAAAGACGGAAAAAAGATACAGGCGCTGGTGGTGAAAATGCTATAGCAAAAAATTTCAAACTAAAATAGCAAACAAAGAGCGAGCAATCGCCGCCAGCCTGAACTGTCGATTGTCGACTCCGGCAGATTTGTGGTCCTTGTAGGCGGTAGTGCTGTCCGAGATCGGCCAACGCTGGTAATGGACGGAAGATGGGTAGGAAAAGAAGACAGTTCCATCATTGTCTGCTGTGAATTCACCCCTTGGCCCGTTAGGAGAATGGGCCGACTTTTTTTTGGATATCCATTCGGTACTGTTAGCTTTGCGGTCTTGTGCGTTTTATCCAATCACCACACGGGCCCCTTCCTTGCCCAAGACGCCACGCTCCTTCGGCTTTGGACTATTGCCGCGGCCCTTCTTGCGACTCAGGAAGCCAAACACACCGCCGCTGGATCCGGCAGAGGCGTCACCTTTACCACTGCCACCGCTGTTAGAACCATCGCCTATGCGGCCAGCAGCCGCGTCGGTTGGGAGCGTCGTGTCCTGGCGTGCCAGTTCGGACCAGTTGCCGGTGCCATCTAGGCGCACCTGAACGCCGCCTGTCGGGCTACCCAAAATGACACTGCCGTTGGGGACGCCGCCCACGTTGTAATTGGGCCTCATGGCACTGCTGTTGCGAGCAGAATTGGTGTAGGGATTAGGATAAGGCGGCAACGGGGGCGGGCGTCCTGGCGGCGACGCGCGCCATGGTTGTTGGTTGTTGCTTGGAGGGCGACTTGCCTTGTCCGTAGACTGGCGAGGCGTAGGCACACCAAATTCTGGCCCCATGTCCTGGGCAAGATTTGGCGCCAAGTTGGGACTGCCGTGAGTGGTATTATCGCTCGCACGAGAGGCCGGCAGTGCTTCGTCGGTTGTTAGGGCCTGCGGTTGTAGGGGGGCCAAATTGGGGTTCTCTCGTTGTGCATTCACATGCGAGTGGTCGTCCAAATGAGCCTGTTCGAGAGCAGCCTGTTCCGTCATTCTGGGAGGGAGGAGGGGATAGGTTAGTAACATTTCATGACAGCGAATTTGAATGGGGAACGAAAGAAGAATGGGGTGCATACTTCTTGTAGGCAGCAATTGTGTAGTCGAACGGCCTGAAGTCTCTCTCGATCATGCGGTAGAGCTCGTCTTCCCGAATTTCCTTGTCGGTGGCATCGTCTTTTAGGCGCTCGCGGGGTTTCTGTCGCCGGGCACGGGCTTCTAGCGGGGCTTCCTCTAACAGCAGCTCCTCGAGATCGTATGTAGCGTCAAAGTTGGTCTTGTCTGCGGACGGGATGAATACGGGTTCAATCTCTTTCCTCTCGAGCGCTTCGAAGTTAATCATGGAGAAAAACTCGTGGTCGATAAAGCTTTCCCATGTTGCACCGAGTCGCTTGGAGGGGTCGGAGTTCAAAGCGTCTCGGATTGCATAGAGGCAGGGGAGGCTGACCGGAGGCGACGTGATGGGAAACTTTGGGTTAGCAGCTTGGATGACAGCTCCCAGCGAGTTTTCAGAGTTGCCTTCGAATGGACGCTGGAGGGGTTTAGTCGGGTTAGCATTTGAATTTGCGGCGCTACATGTCAGGACAATTTTAGCAGGGAGAGGCAGGTTTCCTACCTTATTGTATATGCATTCGTAGAACAAAACCCCAAGTGACCACCAATCTGCGCGAACATCGTAGCCGCGGCCAGAGTATACTTCTGGTGCGAGGTAAGCCAACGTGCCAGACTTGCTGGTCATGATGCGGCCAGGGACAATGTCTGAAGCAACGTTCTGTGGAGCAAGGAAAATGTAATCAGCACGAGATCAGGACAAGATACAGCGCTGAAAATAAATGTCGGGAAGCGTACAAAGTCTGTCAAATGAACATGTCCGTCCGAGTCGAGAAGCACATTGTCTGGCTTGACATCGCGGTGGATAATGCCCTGGCCGTGGATGTAGCGCAGGGCACAGCCCAGCTCAGCGATCCAGAAGCGGACAGCATCTTCAGTGAAAGTTTTTCGTGAAATGTGAAAGCGCAGATCACCACCGTTCATGAGGTCGACGACCAGATACATGTATTCGACATCCTGGAAGCTGTAGCGCAGATTGCATATGAAGGGGTGGTTCACATGCTCGAGCATGCGTCGCTCGCGGATGATATTACGGACGCTTTCTGAGCGAACGACTGGAAACGGCGAGTTTGGATTAGCCTTCTGCGGCCTGGAGTTGCCTTGATATAGTGGCCAGAGCAGTTTCTACCTTCGTCTTTTCGGATGTATTTCAAAGCGAAAGCTAGACCTGTGTCTTTGCGCTCGACAATGCGGACCTTTCCGAAGGCGCCACGGCCGACAACTCGTAATAGGCGGAAGTGGTTCAAGTTCACTAAAAAAAAGACGTTGCAGCCGCAGCCGCGGTGTGTTAGTTAGCCCTGCCTCGCGTACTCTGTATCTCTGCATTTCCGGCCTGCTGCCCTTTTGCCCTGCTGCTCAGCTGTCTACAACGCCCAATTTGTAGCCAAGCGACTTGTTGCAGCACCAAAGACATGCTCCAGTTGCTTTCTGGGGTTGTTCGTACCTTCGCCATCGAGGTCGGCCAGCTTGCCCTGGCCGTTGCCCATGGCTAGTGGTGATCAGCGACGGGTTGGGGGAGCTTCGAATCGGCTTGACCAAGGGTCAGAGAAGGCAAGGAGAGGAGAGCAAGCTCTGTGGTCGTCGTAATTGATCCGTTGTGGAGGTGGGGTGGAAGATGTCGGAGAAAGTTGTCGACAGTATGGGGGGGGATTGTCAGGTTAGGGCCGTGAACATGGTAAGTTTGCCCGGCGGGGAGACTACGGAGACAGCGGCGACGGTCGTGGTTCGGCGTCGGGCGTTTATCTTGGCAGCAAAACCGCACGCGTCAGTTGATTTAGCAATACAAAAGTCGACTGACGGGCGGTATCGTGCGAGCGTCGTTCCTTTCGGCGTAGGTGGGCTTTGGTCTTGCGCGGGCTTGTGTCGTTAACTGTTGGAAAAGTGGGTCATGCGCGTGATGCTGATAGTGGGTGCAGACAGATTTGTCGAGGGATGAGGCTAGAGGAGGGGGGGGTTTGACGAGAAGAGGGTGAAGGCGAGAAAGCTGCTTGGGGTGTTCGATTTGGCGGAAGAGAAATTGAGAAGACGGGAGAGAAATGACGAGGAAACAGTTGTTGATTCCGGTAGGTCGAGAGGGGGGGCAAAGATGGTCTATGCGTAGGAAGCACAGGCAAATGGTGACTGCTAGTGGTGGTTATGGCGTTTTTGTTGGATTTGAGATTTGGGCGACTGCGGGTGTTTTTTTTGGGAGGGGGGACTTTTGGGGGTTTCTTTGCGTGGTCGTTGTGGTGTCAGCGTTTGAAAAGTGCTGCTGGATACAGGGAGAACCGTTTGAGAAAGAAGAGCTCTGAGTAAGGACCAGGCACAAGCGAAAAACGTCCAAGAGATATAGAGCTAGACGAGAAAAAATGATAAAAAAAAGTAGAAGGAAGAAGGGAGGGAAAACTAAAAGAGAGAGGGAAAAAAAAGAGCCAAGAAAGAAGCCAAAAAAGCGTCCGAGTGTTGGCAGATCTGCAGACTTGATGGTGGTGTGGCCAGGCTCGATTTAAGGCGGGCGGCGTCCAATCTAGAGAGGATTTGCGGTTGTTGGAGAAGGTGCGGAAAGAGACACGAAACGACTAGGCAGACAGCGCAAAGAAGAAAAAAAAGACGGGGAGTGACGAGACAGGACAAAACAGGACAAGAACACGAAGAGGCACCAAAGAAAGAGGTTTCCCTTATTTCGATTTCGACTAGACGGACACCAGGGCGGGCCAGGTGGTGGGGTCTAGCCTCGGGCGAGGCGAGAGGGAGGCAGTGACGGGGGAAAGGGGTGTGTGGATGATAAACGGAAGTGGAGGAGACAATGAAGATGGCGATGCGGCAAAGAAAAAGAGAAAAGAAGGCAGAAACAAAGATTGGGAGAGAGAGGGGGGAGAGAAAGAGAGCCCAGAAGTTATTTGTCAAAAAGTACACAGAAACACGTTCGTGAGACTCGCAGAAAGGGAAGGGACGACCTGGTGAGCCATCAACAAGGAAAGAGCAGATACCCGGTGTGGGACTAGACGGGGGAAGGAGCGGATGGCTAAGCTTCGGGTGTCCTCGTGGCTTTTTGGGTGTGTGATTGCAGCGTCTATCTTGTTCAGCTAGCCCTTTTCGCCCAATAATTCCGTCAGTCTGGTAAGTTAGAGACAGCCACCTGAAAGCCACGGACAGGGGGGCTGCAAGTATGAGTACTTTTGTGAGACAGGTTTCTGAATTTTTGGTGCCTTTTTATTTGTTTTGAGGGCGGGCTGTCAGCTAGAGTATTGGTTCAGGGTGGGGGGAAGGGGGGGGGGGTTGGAAAACCAGGAACGGGACTTGTCAGGGAAGTTGGAAGTCAGGGAACAATCACACCGCGGGACGAGAGAAGGAATGAGAAGAAGATGCAAAGAAGACGCCGAAGAAGGCCAGAGAGGCACGGAAAGCAAGGAGAAGGCAGAAGAACACGGGCTGGTGTTCCAGATGCGGGTTCTGGCGAAATTGCAGGCGAGCACGAGGACGACGGGAACATGCAAACATGCAGAAGCAGACGCAGGGATGGACGGTTGGGCGAGCAGCCAGGCGGTACCGAGAGAGAGAGAGGGAGGGAGAGGGAAAGCAAGAAACTCTAACTAATAATACCAAGAACACCGGGACCTGGGCCTATTGACGATATCTTACATACATCGGAGCGGGGACGACCTGCAGGAGAAACGGGGGTCTGGGTGTTGTATGGCGGGTGTGTTCTGGGGGTGTACAACGTATTGATGATGCCGTTGGTGCGCGTTGGCTGTATGATGGATGCATTGGGGTGCTGTTCCATGCATGCAGCAGGGCAAGGGCGGGAAAAAAAGCATGGCAGAGGCGTGGTGCCATGTTCCAGAAGGAGCATGGCGACCATGCGAGCATGGCAGGCAGAGCATATGGCGTGTGGCCGCATGGAAAGACGAAAGAAGGCATGGCAGCGGCATGGCAGCATGGCAGCATGGCAGCATGGCAGCATGGCAGCATGGCACAGGGACAACACGGGGACGAGACATGGGGACCACTGCTACTGCGCAGCTGCTAGTTACACCGTACAAAACATGTACTCGTATGGGGGCGTATGGGTTTGAGACTGTGGGACTGCTGCTATGTTTGGCATGGGGCTACATATGGCATGGGCTGCATGCTCCGTGGTGTGCTGCATCTTCGGCTGAGACACCACCTTGGGATGCAACACCGTCACTGCCGACATACATACTCGTACATAGTAGTATCTTACCCCCCCAGGCCTGTTCCGTTTCTTACATATGCGCCATCGGCGAGAGAGCACACAAAGGCTGGCCTGGGAAAAACAAAGAAAAAGAAAGCAAAAAACGTGGAATGGCCTTAGGCCCATAGTGGGTTCCCCTAGTATCCTAGTGGGTGGGTTGCCCACGCAAGGACGTGTGATGCTCGTAGCATGTTCATTTAGGAGTGGACGCGTGGTTGGTGGATGCCACACTAGAGGGCTGCGAACGGCCCAAAGGGTTATGTACTATGTAGTAGGGTATCAGCAGTAACTAGAGGTTATTTTGGGAGACCGTATACAATGGTGATGATAATCTCGGGGCTCATAGGATGAACCATTGTCTCGCCGACAACCCTGTCGTGTGCTTTCTACGAGTACATAGTGCAAAGGATTCGCTTCCTGCCACCAATAGTTCTCTACTACTATTGGTACTACGTACAAAGTACATAGTAGTTCTTGCCTGTCAAAAGAGACACCGTGAAGTACTCGTATCTTACCACCGTACTTTCGTTGGCGCGCGCTGAGTGTCAGGCGAGATTGCGCGCCCGAAACCAACCCCATACCGAGGCTGATGGCTGTCATCGTCACCTGAACAAAATGATCCTGGCCTTGGCCACCCCCCGGGCGCCCGTGCGCGGTGGCCGTGAGCACAAAAGATGGACGTACTCAAACTAGCAAGACATTATCATATTACAGCGTCACCCCAAAGAGGCGGATGCTGCGGGATGGTGTTTAGCCTGTCCGAAGGGCAGCACCGAGGCAAGGTGTGGAAGGAAGGGTAGGAACGGTGGGAAGGGTGTAGTTAGTGGGCTGGCCATAACCGAACGGCGGACAAAAGCTATGAGCTATCTACTCCGTAGCCGTGGTCTCGAGACACATGCCACAATGACAATACGCGGATAACTAGCAACTACTAGTTGAAATACACCTTGCCCAACATTTCACGGCAGCAGTGCCAGGATGCCAGGGGTGGCAGGCAAGGCAGACCCAGCGGCACACGGCAGCTGAACAAATCGAAGAAAAACATGGAACTCGGCAGTTTTGCCTCGTGGTGTGCATGCCAATCCGCTCAATCCAGACATACGGGCGGCTAGCAAGACCGAGTCCCAAGAGCAGCTCCCAAGGATCCTTTTAGCAAGATGTCCCTAGCTGCCCCAAGATGTTCCCAAAAGTCTGACTAGGGCGCACAGAAAGGCATGGTCGACGGAGACCCCGAACGGCAGGGCGCTGAGCCGGCCTGCTGGTGTTTTTTTTTTTTTTAGTTTTTTTTTTAGTTTTTTTAACTGGTGCCCCTTGCGTAGCGTGTTAGTGACAGTGGTTTGTCAGGTCGTCTCTCCTGCTATGTGAGTTCTGGGTTCAAGCGTGCAGTGGTTTGCCTCTGGCGCCGGCTTTTGGAAGGGGGGGATTTTCCGTCAGGGGGAGTGGGCGTGTGTCCTCCGAGGGACTAGTGAAATGGAAGAAAGAGGAGGAGGGGGGCATGGCAAGAACACGGAAGATCCCTGCTATTTCCCACGTGCGAGCGGAATGGAGGAAAAAGAAAAGACACGACAAAAAAAAAAATCTCAACCAGGACAAGAGACGAGACTAAGAAACGAAACAGGTACGTCGGAGCAAAAAAAGAACAACGCTAAAATGCCACGCAAGAGATGCAGGGGGAAAAAAAAGGACCAATTATTTGACATGCAGGAAGAGGTTGAAAAAAAAAAGGAGAAAAGGGGGGCACAGTACTCGTAGACATGATGGGATCGATTGATTGATTCGGGGGACCGGCAGAGTTGTGCAGAAGAAATCTGACAGAGTTCTCCTGCATATGATAGCGAGATGCTCTGTGTGAGAAACATGTATTGGGACATGTCTGAGAAGGTAATGAAGGACATACACCGTACATTAGGGGGGCATCCAAGACCCATCACGGGATGGTCTGCAGGACTACTACGTATGTAATATGCAGGAGGAATCTGGAGTAGGGTGGCCTCGGTAGGGGAGAAACGAAACGGAAACGATTTGATGGACGCAGGGCCAGAGGCGTCCGATGCTACGTAGATAGATGGATGCGACCTGCCGAGCAGCCACGGACAACAACCAAAGACGTAGACAGGCAATATTTGGATGCCGCAATCACAAACATCTTCCACTTTCTGACTCCAATCTTGTCCATGGGCATCGGATGCAAGGAACAGGGCGCCAATGGGAAGCCGCGATAGTCTGGTGTCTGCTGGTTTCGGGTTGCAGACAAACTGCTCGTCCCCCCCCCAGGGCCAGGCCCTGTGGCAAATTAGACATGGGAGGACGTAGACTATGTAACTACGAGACACAGTCACAGTACCCTGTGTACTATGTATCTTGTTGCATGCAGACCCCATGCCGCAAAAAACCCCATTCGTGGATAGGGGATGGAGCAGTAGAGTATGTACTAATAAAGCTCGAATGCTACGGCATGGCCCCGTATATGACGTCGGATAGGAAATGACTGTCCAGACTGACCCAGTGGCCTGGTTTCAGAGAGGAGGGTTGGGAGTGGGCGCCTGTCCCTTTCTGTGGTCCTTCTGGTTCGCCTTCCATGGCCCCTCTGGTAGCATGACTTCTGCTGCGTCTTCTAGAAGGCCTTCACTCTTTGCCGCGTAGTTCCGTGACACTAGTTTTTTGGCGAACTGGCCCCGTCTGTATGGTACGCTGTAGGACAGGAGACAGAGGACGCAGGCCTGGCTTCCTTGCAGAGCAACTACGAGCACTGCCGTACTCGTAGATTTCACACGAGGAGACACTGTAGGAAACTATCATGGTCATGCATGGTTCTTCCATCTGGCCAACGGCCAAGCAGGGAAGCAGAGAGACAGCCGCGGCAGCACCACCGTGAACATGCTCTGTTGACGTGTCTATGGCTATCCGTGATTCCTTGTGCTCCTGTGGTCTTTGTCTGTGCTTCCCATGGATATCGACCTGTCTTCCTGCCTCCATTCCTAATAAACTGCCCCTCCCCCCCCCTGCTTGCATGTAACCTTGGCCACGGTCTCGTCAGAACAGGAACAGGCCGTCTGTCACAGGTCCCCGAAACACACGGACGGTCTGCCCGGAGAGAGCAACGATCGGCAGACATAACAATGCAAGTCAACAACGGTCACACTGGTCGTCACACTGGCGAAAGAGGCAAATCGTACGTCCGAAAAAGCAACGGTGTGCGATGTAGGATGGGCTTCGCACACCGCACTGCACGGTAGTCTACACCTACAACTTCACCTCGAATCGGATCACACTTTTCTCTTGGCTGCTCGCTCGTATTCAGATTTGTTTCATCTCTCATCTCCCAGGAGGATTGATTTAAAAGAAGGAAAAAAAAGAGCAATACAATAGGATCATACGGCAATTAAAGCTGAAAATAGAACGCCGCGTAGAACACACCCTTCGTTTCGGCTCCTCGGGCACCATGCCGTAATGCTAGGCCTCTAACTACTCCATACGCCTGCTGCCCACCGCCCACTCCCAATTCTTGTTGTAATATTTTATTTTCCTTCCGCTCACCCTCCGGCACTCTGTCCAAGTCTCGTCTTGGTCTCGTATGCTTTTTGGCCCCCAATCTCCCCAGACATGGGGAGAGGTAATAATCTCTTTTCCGGCTCGCTCCTCGCCCCAAGCGTCTAGGGATTAGTTGGCCCTCTAGCCGGTCCGGTCGGAGATTTGGCTTCGTAGTCCAGCCCCTCTGCGTCTGCTCTGCGTGTGCTCTGCGTCTGCCCTGCGTCTGCCTTTTGCGTATACGAGTGCCTCTGCATCGTATAATCGTCTGTCTGCTTCTGTCCGACTCTGTGCCAGACTCCTGCGTCTGCGTCTCCGTCTGCCTGTCTGCATCTGTCTGCCTCCCTTCCCACCCCTCTTAACCAAACATCCCCATGCCGTCGTCCTCGTCGTCCTCGTCGTCGTCGACCGCGACGGGCACCGTCTTCTTCTTGGTCAGGTCCGTCCGGCACAGCGGACACGACCCCTTGGTCATCAGCCAGGGCCCGACACACTCCAGGTCGAAGCGGTGGCTCGCGTGGCACGGCAGCTCCACGACCAGCGCGTACGGGTCGTCCAGGTAGCGCTCGACGCAGATCGGGCAGGACTCGTCCTGGCCGAGCCGCTTGCGCGGCACGCGGTCGAGCGCATCCAGATACGCCTGGGAGACGCCGGCAATGGTGCGCGGCGGGTCGGCGATCTGCTGCTCGAGCTGGGTGGCGAGCTGTTCGAGGAGGTCGCGGTTGGCGGCGTTGGGGGCGTCGGGCAGCAGCGTCAGGAGCTGGTCCTGGACGAGCCGGAAGACGGCGGCGACGTCGACGGGCGTGGGCGTGGCATGGGGGTTGTTGTGGGCGTTTGCTCTCGTCGTCGTGGAAGCCTCCTGCTCGGTCGAGACGTTGTGCAGATGCGCGTTGAAGGTGGACATGTCGACCTGGCGCCGGCGCCGCGGCGCGGCCGTGGCCTTGATGTTGTGTTCGACTGTGGAAAACAGTGGTCAGTTATGTCTGTCGTAGCGTGTGTGTTTCTTTTCTGTGTCATCTTCCCTGCTTTCTGTTGCTTTTCATCGCGTCTTTCTCTCTTCTGATTTCTTCCTTTTCCTTTTTCTTTTCTTGTTTCTGTTTCTTTTTCTTTTTTCCTTTTCTCTCGCAGACCGCTCGTTCTTTCTTTCCCCCGTACTCACCTTCGTACGGAGTCGACATGGCTGCGCAGTGCTGGGACAGAAGCGGTGCGTCAGATGCACATTGCTCGTCGCAAGGTCTTTTCGTATTGCCTGCGCCGCCGCAGCTTCGTTGTCCCTCTCACAAACACACGCTCTCTCTCTTTGGCTTTAGCGCCAATTGTGGCAGGCAGCTCGACGGTTGACGCAATGCCCCACCTGCCGGAAACCAAGAACACTCGAGAGTCCGAGCGACGGCCACTGCCAGAGAGCGCCCATAGTAACTAGCTGCCGGCTGAGCTTCTGTCTGCAGCAATTGGCTAGCACCGCCAGCTTTTGAAAATAAAATATAAAGTAAAAATAAAAATAAAAATAAAAATAAAAAGCCATCGAGTCGGCAAATTCACAAGCATCAGCGTAGCAGTCTAGAATCGATTGACCCTTGGGTCGATGTGTAATAACCGCTGGGCTTGCATCCACTAACAGCATGGCTACCAACATACGCCACAATTTGTTAGTGCGGCCCAGCTCACAAAGCATGATATCACCAAGTACCCTCATACCATTTTTTCCCTCCTCTTTGGGCTTCCGTCTTCTTCCACCCAACAAAACGGTTTCTTGACCCTCTCTCGTGATACCCTCCTCCCGTCCCCCTAAATCGCAGCTAGATCGCAGCGAGTCTAGAGCTGCAGATTTCTTGCCAGTGCGTCCTTGACCAACAGGCCACCACCTGAGAAAGAACTGTGAACGTTCTCTCCCAAAAGCACACTCCACAGATCCCCAAAACACACAAAAATGGCCCCTTCGTCTGTCCTCTTTGGTGCCACCGGCCTCGTCGGCAACCACCTGCTGACGGCCCTGCTGTCCCTCGATGCCTTTGGCACCGTCCACACCATCACCCGCCGCGCCCCCAAGCAGGCGACTGATGCCAGCAGCAGCAGCAGCAAGAAGCTCGATGCCATCGTCGAGACCGACACCGCCCAGTGGGTGCCCAAGCTGCAGGCGGTGGAGAAGCCGTCCATTGTCTTCTCTGCCGTGGGCACCACCCGTGCCGCGGCGGGCGGCATCGCCAACCAGTGGAAGATTGACCACGACCTGAACGTCGAGCTGGCTCGGGCGGCCAAGGCGGCGGGGGTGCAGACGTTTGTGTTTGTGTCGAGCACCGGCACGCGCGGCTTCCCCTCGCGGCTGGCGCCGTACAGCAAGATGAAGAACGGCGTCGAGGACACGATCCAGGAGCAGGGGTTTTCGCAGGCCATCATCCTGCGCCCGGGCCTGATCATGGGCGCGCGCGAGGTCGAGCACCAGGGCGGCCCCCTGATGAACGCCATTGTCAGCGGCATCGGCCGCGTGTCGCCGCACATCAAGGACACGCTGGGTCAGGACGCCGAGGTGATTGCGCGGGCGGCCGCGCACGCCACGCTGCTGGCCGATCAGGGCAAGGCGCCGTCGAAGCACTGGATTCTGGAGGCCGCCGACATTGTGCGTCTGGGTCGGGACGAGTGGAAGTTTTAAGAAGGGGGGATGAGATGGGAATGATGAAGGAGAAGAAGAAGGAAAGGAGGCCTTTGTGGAAAGTGGGATTAATGAACAGGAGCATGAGAGGTGAGGTCGAGATATATGGGATCTGGCCATACTATATGATATCAACAAGGCGGCACGAGGTAGTGCTTATTCCCCACAAATTGCTTCGTCTATTTCAGCATTTGCTTGCTGGTCTATGGTCGTCTTACCGTTGCACTGGAACGGCGTGAAGGGCTACATATGGATCATGCACAGGCTGACATGGTGAATGGCACCGGAGAATATCTACAGTTCCCGCCGCCCAGCAGAGACGGAGTACATGCGAAAGTACGAACAAGCCGGCGTTTCTGCTATGTCCGGCGTTTCTGATATGTTTTCCCCGTCCTACGCCCCTCCCCTATTAGTCCACAGACACTTCTTTCACCCGCTGGCACTTCTTCTGGGCCTGCTCCAGGTCCTGCTTCGCTTCCAAGATGGCCATCGGTTGCAAAAGCGCCATCGGCTCCTCGACTGGGAAGTAGTCGTCAGTGTGTGACATGTGCTCAAAACGTCCGGGGCCCGTTGGAATGCTCGGCAGGGTACATCTGGACGGGAGAAAGGGTGACCGGGACGGTGTGGACCACAGCCGCCGCTGCGAACCTCGGCGACCAATCCAGCCGGTACATGTTCTTGGCCGCCAGGCTGACCAGCTCCGGCGCAAACACGCCCACCATGCCGGGCAGGCCCATGGCGGCACCGCAGCACCAGGCAAACATACCACCCCAGTTGGTTGCGTAGACAAACCAGCAGAGGGCGCCCTCCTTGCCCGCGTACAGGGACGGCACGTGGAGGTTGCCTCGTCTGGCGTGGAAATAGTCCATGATCATGATCTGCCATTGTGTCAGCCGCAAGTTGATGCACACGCCACCGCAAACAATGTACATTCACACGCAAAAACGGGCCAAGTCGTACAGCAGACAGCGGAGCAAAGGAAATGGGCACCGCCCCAAGTCAACAAGTGGATAACCATCTTTGGTGGACAGTAGCACATACCAGCAAACACCCGTCATCAGCCGCAAGACGACAAAGAAGAACAAGCCGTACAATCCTATGACAGAACGGAAGAATACGGGAGTGAACAGGCTCTTAGTATGATGGTCACTCTGCGTTCTGGAGAAGGCATGGTCTGACTATCCCATATGGTAGTACGCTGCCGGCCGGCAAGGCCAACGACAGCAAAAGCCGCAATGAAATCACCAATGAAGCACGAAGCCAATGGTTGTTGCCACGACTGTTACTGTTAGTTTTACAGAGCAGCAGCGGCCATGAGAACATACGGCTCCTTCAACGTACCAGCCCAACGCAATCAACGACGAAGCTACATTCCAGTCAGACGTCCCAAAGGCCAGGCCATCCCAGAACAGAGGAAGTTGATGTCAACTCAACGTGCGTTGCTCTAGGAAGATGCAGAAGTCAGTTTCTTGTCTTGTGAATAATATATTCGTGTTTTTTGGTGTCTTGCCTGAACAGGTCGGCAGTAAGTCAAAGTTGCCCCACCGAGTCGATTCGTGCTCATGGCTTGGCTTGTCTGTGCGGTTCATCTCCAAGAATGTCCTCCGTGACCTGAATGGCCCAGTCGCCTTTGTGCAAAAGCCATAGTGATTTTTTTCGGACTGCAAAAATATGTCTCTTTAACGGAGAAAGTTACAGAAATTCGCGAATTATCAAAACGTTCAACGGTGGTTCTTTTACATTCATTTAATCATATGTATGTACTCTTGAATACGGTAGTTATCACATTCAATTTTGTGCACATAATTTGGGCAATAAAAGCCAGCCTGTCCAACACGGCCTCAGCCGAGACGCCCCATCCTTCCCGGACGCTGATGCATGGCCAATTTTTGATTCCCGGGATTCGCAGACACACACAACCATGCGCCGCAGTGGACACAGCGCGGTCTTGACCGCGGCCAGGGCCGGTGTGTCTGGATGTAACAAGGAGGCTGCTTGGCTGAACAAGCTGTGCAAGTGGATGAGATGACTATCAAACAAACAAAAACGACAATGGACAGCATGGGAAAACACCACAGTTGCGCGTGTTGTACAGCGAATTCGTAAATGTACATTGCAAATCGATCTGTTCAACTCTCATTGCAATTTAGAATCCGGTCAAAGTATTTAGTGCCGTGGTCTTCCTCCTGTTGTCATGGACTTTTCACAACTCAAGCTCAAGGCAAAGTCAAGTCTCGAGACTCGATCCTACCGCATACAACAGCCCCCGGACTCTCTGCGGATTGAACGGACCACAACAGCTCTCACTCACACACACCTCACCAATATGTGCTGCAGAGTCTTTTACCGCCACCACTGCGAGTGCTGCGGAAAGCACCTGTCAACGGACCGTCCTCGGATTGAACACTGCGAGGACCTCACGTACGGGCTCTGCAAAATGAAGTGCCCGCCCAAGCAGGTCGTCCAGATCATTGACCCTCCGCAGAACTGTGACGACTGCATGCCTACGCACGACCTGCAGGACTGGGACAACTTTACCTGTCGCAAATGCCTGGGCCTGGGGGGCAGCCGCCTGGACAATGTCACACTCCATGACCCAAACGCCGGCATTGGAGGCTGGATATCTCAGCAATCTTCAAAGAAGCACTAAGTTGTGCACAAAGGTAAGTACCGTGAACAAGCAGAACAGCGACTGGTGTAGGCTAGAAGGATACTCGGCCACTGGTGTACAGCGTAATTTTCCTTGCGTCCCCCCCCCCCCCCCTTTTTTTTTTTTCTTCTTCTTTTGGTTCACGTAGCTGGTCGCAACGGCCTTGTCATACAATGAGTTGATTTCCATTCCATGCCATGCGGTGCCTTTCAGAGCTGTCTGTCATAAACAGCAACTACTCATTCACCCAAAAAGTTCTCCCAGAAGTATAAATATCCATTACACACAGCTTTTTACATCAAAATATCCGAATCTGAAAAACTGCAAAACTGCAAACCAAACTCTATTCTCATGCTTTGATCCCTCTGCAACATGTGGATCAGTATTATTTTTTCTTTTTCGTTTGCAGTTAGTTGTGAAAACAGCTCCATGAGAAACACAAACGACTGTTCAACTTCTCCCTACTCAACCTGTTTGCCATTTCCAGTAACGCAAGTAACAGCAACAAAAAGAATGCAGAGTATAAAAGCCCCCTTTCTGGTGGCCCCCCCCCATCTCTCTCTCTCTCTCTCGGTCTTTCTCGTCATCATAACTCCCATAGTCACCACTTTTTCAACATGTGCCTCTATGTTAATTACATGCACGTGTGCACCTGCTGCGGAACATACCTTTACCACCACTCTGTCAAAGAGGCCTGTACTCGTTCTTCGGTATTCTGGTGTAGGACTCTCGGAATAAGAAATCCTTATATAAAAAGAAACGCTCCTCGACAGACTCGCGAAATTCCTGTCTACCCATGGAGCTTGGATCCAGGCAGGTGCGTCGGGTGTAGCCTCAAGCACATACCAGGCCGCTTTACCTGCACCAAATGCACCGACCCCATAATCCCCAACACAGATCCGCATGCTAGAGTTATGAGACAAGCCACATTTCCGAAAACATTCCAGTGACACGGCCAGAGATAGTGATTAAGGATGTTGACATTAGGGAATAGTTGGCTTCTCATGTCTGGTAAAACAAAAGACCATTTACAATGTAGCCACATACGAAAATCAGCTTTGTCCCAAAGAGTGCTACATTAGTTGTTGTTTCTCACTGCTTTTTTCTTGTATGTCACAAACAGCAACATCCGACTGAAGGTATGTGACTTACGTATAAAACCCTCATGGCATCCACATGTCTGGCTCTCCAAAAAACACTCATCCGACATGAAAAAGATCCTACACCAACTGTCAGACTTTCATTGTCACCAGTTCACAAATATCCCTCAATATGTGTATCTATGTTACATACAAAGCCATGTGACTCTTCTGCAGCAAGTACTTGTTCGGCACAGAGGAAGTTGTATCCCCCAGATACGACCGAACTTGAATTTTAAATTTTTAAATTTTAAATTTTGTAATGTACCACCAACTTAGCAGAAAGTGTATTTGGGGTAAAACACAGCCTGCATTGCAAAATTGGTTTTGTGGATTTTGTTCTTGCAGAATTGGTAATGAGCTCCTGTCCTAGACAGGCTCCAGAATTTGCCCTTTGCATGTGTAGCTGTTCAAAAATGCAGACCGAAACGGCCATATGATGAGACTTGAGGGAAAAGAAAAGATGAAGAAGAAGAAAGGGAGCTGAAATCTTCCACGGGTTTCTTCGATACCCCCAAAACACTTTCGCTGCCGGCGCTGCTAGGTTGTTCCTTCCCTTTCAATCGCTTTCAACAAAACGCAGTGGCTGGCCAAAGGGAAGTGAGCAGACACACAGACAATCTTGTTGGAGAGGGAAGGAACGTCCTACGTGATCACCAGAAAACCTGTACAGGATTTGGATACTGGATGATCGTCACTTCCTTTTTTCTCTGCCTTCTCTTGCTTCTACGATCTCAACCATCCTCGAGATTGTCACGCAGCTACTGAACGCCGACTAGGGTTTAGTCAAGGTTAGTTTGTGTGTCGATATGCTCGGCGTGGTATGCAGGGCTGTCAAGGGAAGGGTCACTTGTTTGTTACTAGATCTGGGGCAAGACGGGCAGTCTCTGCTCAATGTTGAACCAGAAACGGTAGCGACACTTGGTCGGTAGAAGCAGCTTAGATGATGAAAACTCCCACTATCGATGCTACCTTTCCCCTCAAATCAAGCTTCCGTGGAGTTCTTCCTTTCAAATTGAAATCGTGGCTTCAGGGTCGTGACTTCCAGATGTGGGACAGGGAAGGATGGAGCCGATGGGAGCTGGGAGAAAGGATTCGATCAGACACACTTGTCCTTGTTTACAGGGAAGCTGCGATGTTGCTGATCGCATAACGCTCACCAAGGAAAGACCAATCTCGCAGTCGAGTGGCATGCGGAGAAACGGCAAGAGAGCCGAGAGCTTGGGGCCTGGTGGAGGGCAATTTTCTGTCTCTGTTTTGATGCCTTGTTTCTTCTGTCTACATTTTTTAGTCGATTTCTACATTTGGTTTTGATTTGGTATCATGGTCATTCTATCTATGTCTGGCCTTGTTCCTTCCTTATTTTCTCTCCTTTTTTGCGTTCCGCTTTCAATTAACCTCCTGGTTGATCATACTGCACTCTTTCCTGTGGTCTTTTCTGACCAGTCTCCTGATGTTTCTATTCCTACTTTTATGTTTGTACTCGCTCCTTCCTCCGAATTCTTTTGGTAGCTCTTTCCCTTCGTATGCTCTTTTATTCGTTTTTTCTAGTTATTTTCCCGTTTCTGCTGCAGCTCTGCTCTTTCCTTTAGTTCTGGAAATTTTTCTGTTTGCTACCTCTCTTTCCCTAACTGCTCGCCATCGTCCCTTCCCTTCATCTTCGCAATTTTTATGGGAAGTCCCTCCCCCGTACTACTCTCTGGCACTTGCCCTTGTTTCCACTCGCTCTTTCCGATCGTATGCCCTTTCGTTCTTTCCTCCCTTCAATTCTTTCTTTTCACACCTTTCCTTGATTTCCGGGTCCCACTTTTAACTGGCTTGCTCTACACTCCTTCCTCTCTCACTGCTGTTTTGCCCCCTTACTCTTGCTTTTCACATACAGGAGAAGAATGACTTGAATAGTCCTTCCAAATTTTGAGGTTCGTGTCATCTTTTTGTGGTGTGTGTGTGTGTGTATTTAATTGAATAGCGACTAACACAAATTTTGTGACCACAAAAGGAAAGTTCGAATTTTGACCAAACACAAGCAAGGAAGGAGCGGCCCGGACGTGAACATTCTCCCCTCTCAGCCCCAACTGTGGTGTCGTGACTTGGGTTTAGCGGCATCAGTCCCGTGTCCAGGGAAGGCATTTCAACTCTTTTCTTTCTTTCTTCTTCTTGCCTTCTCTTTCCCGCACCGTCTTTCGGCTAGTTTTCTTGGGAAGCAGGAGTGTGCAAGGGCAAAGGGTGTACAGAATAACCACTTCTATATTGTCGTCCAATTGTTTTGCTACATATCATCTGCGGAGCTGGTGTATTCCTGCCCCCGTCTATCGAATCTGGATAAAGGAAGAATAAACCAACGCGCAGAAATACACAGAAGGGGAGAAAGATGACAAAACTGTATCAGAAAAAGAAAAAAAGCCAGCGTAAAGTCGTAAAATCAGTCCAGCATTCTGCGTAAAATGGGGGCACGTAAAATAAGACAAAGGTGCAGCAATAAGGTAGAAAAAAAGGACAATAATACACAGGGAATTTCGAGGAAAAAAAAGGAAACAAAGAAAACAAGAAGAGTGCCACAGCCGTCCATAAACGCCGATAATCACCCCCGCCAGATTGCTCCCCTTCTTTAATGTTACCGCTATGTCAAGCGGTGTGAGTATGTGCCCGGGGTATGCGTTTGCTTATGTGCATAGATATATACTTTTGCATTAAATGTATTGGGCGAATTCGGGTCTGCCATGTCCAACACGATGCCCAAGAAACTTCGGGGGAGTGTGTTGTCCCGAATTGGTTAGCGATGTCATCGTTTTTTTTTTTTTTTTCAATTTTTCACGGCGCGTCAGTTGGTGTTTCCAGCATGCTTCGTAGAAAGTCGAGAATCTCCTTGCCGCGTTCTGTCTCGAGCAGCGCATGGAACATTGCCTCTTTCTTTTCGGCATCGTCGCCTGGTGGCAGGCCTTCTGCTAGCAGCTTCAGACACAGGCCCATAGGAAACGATGTCATTTCCACGCCGTACTGACCGGCGTTTGGCTGGAAGAAGATGTTCAAGTGGCGGGCAATCCTGCTCATATACGTGCTGATGGTGGCCCGCTCGGGGAGATCGGGTACGTGGAGAGCGTGCATAGAGTGGTAGAGTATGATCGCCGCGGAGCAGTAGACACATACGCTGTACAGAATAGACAAGTCCTCGGTGGACGTGTGGTCGGTGGCAGCCATGTTTTCCAGCTGCTGCACTCGATCTTTGGGCACGTTGGTGTCGTACCAAGCACACAACTGGCGGTCGTAGAGCCAACATGTGTTGATGATTTTGGCCCGCAGTTCTTCTCGTGTCTTTCCACTGGAAATCTCTTCCAGCCTATCGATTCCTTCCAGGATGCTGGGTAGGCCTGACATGATGTCGATGATCCGGTCTTTTGGTGTCTTGGGTATTTCCTTCCACGGAACGACCATCCAAGCATGGCTGTTCAATATGGATCTTCTCCGTACATTGATAGCTGCAATAATCTGCGTTTCGTCTGTGTGAGCCAAGAGTTGCCTGCCAAAACAAGGCCAAGAGACAAATCATGAATCCCCCTCCTAGAAACTCGAGAATGTTGGATAGTGGGCCCACGAACCAATGGCAAACGACAGTCTACAAACATCTGGTGTCCGTAGCCGGAAACATGGGCCTCGGGACCCCGGGCGCGGAGAAGTGCCAGAAGACCCTGATTGTGCTGTCTCCAGCCGCGGGCGCGTGCTCGGCGGTCTTCGTCGAACCTGTCGGAGAAGAACATCTAGAGAGAGCGAGAGATATGAAAAATGTCAGCAGCGTAGACAACAAAGCAAAATGACAGCCCCCCAAGAAGACTCGCAACAAACCTACCGAGAACACAATCATCAGCCTGAGAGCCGAGAAGATGCCGTCACTCCTGGCTCTGTCCGGGCTGTTCAGAGCGAGACGCAGCCCGTGCAGGGCGCGGCCGTGTACCCGCAGGCTCTCCTCGGCCATGTCGCGTGACTTCTGCTGCTGGGCAATGGTCGAGTAGCAGTTCGCCATGAGGGCGGAGTGGAGGACTTTCTCCTTGCGGTAGAGAGACTGGACCACCCGGGTCCAGCCGCCACTGGCATATCCGAGGGCCTCTTCGGGGATGGCGGCGCGGTTGGGCAGGTACGTCTCCCAAAACGCCGACAACAAGAGGTCTTCCCGCGCTGTTCCGATCAGGCTTCGATCGGACCCGAGCGGAGAGAGCGGCGGGGATCCAAAGCACACCGGCACGATGCGCAAGTCGGCAATCGGCTGCTTAGGAGGGTGGACCCGGCGACCGGCGGCATGTCGTTGACCGGCGACGACGCTCGTCTTGGGGGAGAAGGAGGCAGGGGAGGTGGATGCGGCGGACGAGGCTGGAGCACCGGATGATTGCTTGGCTGGCGGGATCGTCGTCGTGGTTGTGCTGTCGCGGAAGGATGTCGAGCTCGACCGGAACTCCTGTGTGGTGTGGACGAAAATGCGGCCGCGCTCGTAGCCGCCGCATTCGAGGCCGGCCCGGCGGCACTGGCTGCAGGATGGTCGTTGGAAGTCGCACTGTGGAAAGAAGGGGAGAGGACGAGTGTTTGGTTAGCAGATTGCCGTGGTTGGGCTGTCTTCTCGAAGCGGATTGGATCTCGCGATCATGGTGCGGCTAGCCTTGTCTGCGGAGCTGGAAAAGCGCCACCAAGTCCACGAGGGCTTGGCTGACCAATAGACGAACACGGCAGCGTGACACAGAAAGCCAGAAAGACAAGGGCAGGAGAAACAGCTTTCCCGGGAATGGGAAATAAGATGCAGGCCGCATGTCTCACGGCGCGTATGCAGGCGTGAGGCAGGACACAGCAGACCACGGAACCTCCAAAACCGAGAAACCGAGAAGCCATACACAATCAAGAATGCCCCCCCCCAAAAACACGTACCCCTTTCTTGCGCCGGCGGCAGGTCGCGCAGGCCTTGGATCGTCCGGGAACTCCGACCATCGTCGGTCCCTCTGGCTCATACGGAGGCGCGCATGAAGAGCATTGGGTCTGTGGCGAGGGCGGGGCACCGTGTCTTTTTGCGCGGGCATGGACGGGAGGTTTGGAGGTTAAGAAGGAACTGAGGGGGCCGAGATCTGGCGATCGACTTGGGAGTTGGGCGAGTTGAGCCAAGGAGGGGAACGGGGAGGGGCATGCGGCAGGGAAGCCGCTGGAAATACTGGCAGCCGGTGAGCTACGCGTTCCTGCCCCAGTGGCTTGTAAGGGGGAGGGAAGCCTTCCGCGCAGCGGAGCCAGTGGAGCGCATAACGCGCTAGTCACAAAGGTTGTCTCTACGATACGCCAGAGTCGGCAGAGAAATAGGCAGAATCAAAAGCAGGCCCTAACTAGCAAAGAGGGGAGCCTACGCCACGGACTACCAATGGCCGCTAATAGCGCCCCTGCAACCCGCCAGCGGCATATTTTTAGACTTTTGGGGGGACATCATTGCGATTTTGGCTGGCCAGCGTCTAGCTTGCGGCACAGTCACCGGCAGTTTTACCCGCTTGAAGAGGAAACGATCCGTGGCAGAGAATTCTGGATGGCAGAGAGAGTGGCAGTGAACAGAGTGTCTTGCTCCCGCTCGCGCTTCGTTGTGCCCTCCGTGTTTTTATGGTTACGTGTTTGCTGCTCGGGGGCGCTCGATGTTTAGCGGCTGTTCCTTCCGTTACGGGGCACCCCCCCAACTGCCAGTTGCGGGCAGTCCCACGCCGCTGTCGATCGTAGCCTATCACATAGAGGCCTTGGCAGACTAGTACGAGTACCTCCATCTACGAGTAAGGCCCCAACATCTTTGGCAGCCTTTTTTCTCACTAAAATTAGCTGGCATTTGTTCCACTTTGTGCCATGATTGGCAGTTGCTGCTCGACAGTGACAAAACGAAAATACCACTCTAGCGAATGCTACGGTGACTGCCCTTTGTTTGCGATTGGCAGTCGTATCTGTGCGAAGACACCGGACGTCTTGACCACATTTGACGATACTTCTAGGCTTTAGCCCTTTTCCATCTTCGTCTGCCTCCCTCCCTGCGCTCTTGACTGATAGTTTCTAGACTTTTTCTACCTCTTCCAACGAATCTTTTTTTCTTTCTTTATTTCAAGAAGAAGCCCTATCGGACACCCCCCCTTCTCATTTCATCCCGTTCGTGTCTATCTTGTCGCCAACAATTGCAGCAGCTTCCGAGACCTGGACCATCTGGTCCACCATCGCCTGGCTCGCGCCCAGATAGTTTTTCGGGTCGCACACCCGCCGCAATGCCTCCGCGTCCAGGTGTGCCGCCACCGCGGGCTCCGCCTGCAGCACGTCCACCAGCACCTGTCCCGTCTCGATGGACTGCTTGCACGCCTCGTACACCACGTCGTGTGCCGCCTGCCGGCCCAGGTGCGGCGCCAGCGCCATCATGACGGCCTCGCTGGCAATCAGACCGCGCGTCGAGGCCAGGTTGGCCTGCATGGCCGCCGCGTGGACGACCAGCCCGGCCAGGGCGAAGTGCGTCTGGTGCAGCGCGCCGGCAGCCAGCACAAAGGCGGTCGGGACGGCGGCCCACTCGAGGTGCCAGGGACCGGACGCGCGCTCAAAGTCGACGACCATGGCGTCCAGCCCCAGCGCGGCCTGGGCGCGCAGCAGCTTGGCGGCCGCGTAGACGGCCTCGCTCGCGATGGGGTTGCGCTTCTGCGGCATGGTCGACGAGGCGCCGCGGTGCGGCACGAACGGCTCGGCCGCCTCGCCGAGCTCGGTGGAGCACAGGACGATCAGGTCGTAGGCGATCTTGCCGAGGGAGCCGCCGACGAGGGCCAGGAAATTCAGAATCTCGGCGACCGTGTCGCGGGCCGCGTGCCAGGTGATCGGTGGGTCGCGCAGGCCCAGCTCGGCGGCGAGGGCGGCCCGTACGCGCACCCCCGTGTCGTCGTCGTCGCTGTCGTCATCGTCGGCGAGGGCGGCCCGTACGCGCACCCCCGTGTCGTCGTTGTCGCTGTCGTCATCGTCGGCGCTCAGCCGGGCCATCGAGGCCAGCGTGCCGGCGGCGCCGCCAAACTGCACCAGCAGGCAGCGGCGCTCGATTTCGTCGAGCCGCTCCAGGTGGCGCACCATGCCGGACAGATAGACGGCGCACTTGTAGCCGAACGTGCACGGGAGCGCGTGCTGTAGGTGGGTGCGGCCGGCCATGGGCGTGTCGCGGTGCTTGGCCGCGAGGCTGCGCAGCGTCTGGACGAGGTCCTGCAGCTGGCGGCGCACGATGCGCAGGCCCTGGCGCACCTGCAGCTGCGACGCGCAGTCCATAATGTCCTGGGTCGTGGCGCCCCAGTGGATGTATTTGCCGATCGCGGGATCGACCTGGGCCACCATTTGCTGGACCAGGGGCAGGACGGGGTAGCCTACGATTTCGGTGTCGTCGGACAGTTTTTCGTAGCTGGGACGTGTTAGCTTTTGTTCTCAACAGCGTTTCGGGGAATTCGCGAGGAGCTCTCGAGCGCACTCGATCTTGATAGAGGCGGCCGCCTTTGTGAGCGCCTCGCCGGCTTCCCTGTCGATGACGCCCACGCGAGACTGCGCCCGGCCCAGCGCGGTTTCCACCTCGATCATGCGCGTCACGTAGGCCTCATCGGAGAACACGTCGCGTATCTCCTGCGTGCCGAACAAGTTGCGGAAGACCCGCGAGTCCAAGACTGACACGGCCATTGTGTTTGTCCTGCCACCAGAACGAAGTCTTGGAGATGTGGAGAGATCTATGCAGGTGGTCTGTTTCCAACACAGAAGGTCAGTTTGCCCGGATGAGAGTAGCTAATATATCCTTTTCACTCTGCGACCATAAGTACCATAAGAGACAACCGCAATATCCAGTAGTCCCGTGACGCCCTGGCCAAAAAAAGCACAGCTTCCTGCACGTCCAGCTTTATAACGGCGTTGCACGTCGCCTCACCTGCAAAAGGACAATGACAGCTATTCCGGCACCAACGGAAGGAAACTGGCGTGATTTGTCTAGTGGTGGAGTGGAAATTGTGTTGTCACTGCTCGTACAGGCTGTATGCCGGCTTTCTTCTCGTTCTTTTGCCCCCACACTTTCTCACGTTCTTTGCGCCGGAGTTGGGGTAGACAGCTGGTGGGTGGTCGACACAAATCAAGAACAGGTACGGGCGTGCAATCTATCCCACTGGTTCATGAACATCTAGATTCGCGTGATCGACATGCACCACTTTCACTGCCCGGTCAGATGAATGTGCCAACATCGCCATCTGAGTGACAGTTGCCGGCCGTATGTGTCCACTATTTCGAGCTGTCCATATGTTCATGCCCAACTTGAAGCAGAAAAAAAGAGCATGGAACGGCTACGGCTAGTCTCCAGTCATTGAAGAGCACCTCCGAGTTGCGGTATAAGCAGTTTCCCCAAGTAACGTGATCAAGTCCACAATAATACATGCTTTTCACGTGGTGGAATCCCCTGAAACTCAACGGCTTCTCGCTCAGCCAAACGCCACCTGCAGCGAGAGTGACTGCCGTGAGCAGATGGCTGTGGTAGTGCTACTATGAGCAATGGCTCATCACTCTATCAAACGCGATCACCGCAATGGGCCGTATGTCCTCGCCCTTGCCGAAGTCAATCCGAGCAATATTTTTGTTGACGATGACTGGAACGTCGAATGTTTGATTGATTTGGATTGAGTTTGCGCTCTCCCCCCAGAGATGCTGGAGGTGCCCTATTGGCTCACTGGACGTGGCGTGGATGAGATCCAAGACGAGCATTATGATGCATACAATAGAGTACGACAGAAACTCGGATATCTTGGAAAATGAGACGCAAAAGGCAACAATGGAACATGATATCCCACTGTCTAGAAGCACGAAGAATATGTGGGACGCAAAGGGAGTGTGGTTTTGGCCCTGACATACGTGGATGCTACGGATTTTCTCCTCAAAGACCACCATTGCCCAGCAGGATGCCTATCTTCTGAGGTCGAGAGAGCCGTATCGGAGATTTGGTGCGAGAACGTGGAGAGTGTTGTTAAAAAGAAGCTTGCTATTAAAGCAAAGTATACTGAACTGCTGAAGTGTCGATCTGCATAAGGCGGTTGGTATATGATATCAAATCCAACGAATGAGGAAAAGTGTAGCGACAGGTGTCTCGAATTCCTCGAGTCCTCTTCATTTCATCCGGTTTTATTCTCTTCGCTCTTCTCTTTCACCCCTCTTTCCTGACCTTTCTTAGCCTTCCCCCTTGCTTCCCGATCGGCTTTGGCTCATTGCCCGGATGGAATCACAATGCCCCTATCGCTCCCTTTTGAAACAGATCCTCCAACTGCAGCGTCCTCAATAGCCGCATTATACGATTCGAATGAGTCTCTGTCCCCGAAGTCGTCCATGGGAGTCTTCTAACAGCGGCACGTGAAAAGAGCATCTTCGTATCAGTTCATTGCAACACTGCTCACAGCACCTGTCACCCTGTATTTTTTTGCCTCTTCCCGTCTGCCGCCAGCGGGCTGATCCAACCGGACTGGCCTGTCTCTGCACAGCGGAGTTATATAAAACTAGACTTGTCGTTCCTTCAACACTTTGGCAAGAGTATGAGCAAAGCCGGGCACGTATTCCTTGTTGAGCATGGTGTAGTGTGCGCCCTGGACATGATGGAACCGGACATTTTGATTGCGCACAAACTCCTTCCAAGCCGCCAGCCGATTCCTGATCCAGTCCTCTCTGTCCCTGGCCACATGGCTCAGCGGGTCAGCCACAAACACGTCCATCGAGTCCACCTGACCCGACGGCTCGTAGTCGGTCGCCATGCCCTGCATGTTTGACGCGAGGCCGACCCACAGCAGGTAGTACTCCTCTGAGAGCCCCAGCTCTTGCCAGCGTGCCTGGTCGCAGTGCTGGTGCAGATAGCGGATGGCGTCGAGCCGCCGGCCCTGTTTCTCAAAGGCGCACAGCGCCGGCTTGTGCGTATACGCGGTCGCCTCGTCCATGAGCCCGACAAAGTAGAACAGATGGATGACGCACTCGTCCCACAAGAGCTCGCGCATGCGCCACTTGATGTGCGGCGGAAGGTTCCAGCTGCCGCAGTAGCGCACCTCGTCGCCGTCATGCTCCAGCAGCTTGGCCAGCTCAAAGGCCACCATGCCCCCAAAGGAGTAGCCGGCCAGCGCATACGGCCCCTTTGGCTGGCGCTTCTTGATGGCCGCATGGTATGTCAAAAACACCTCCTGCAGGTCGCGGAACGGCGTCTCGCCCTCGGCCGCATTGAAACCCTTGGCTCGGAAGGCATAGACGGGACGGTCCGTGATGAGATGCGCCAGGTTCACAAAGACGAGGACTTCCCCAACACCTGGGTGCACGAGAAACAAGGGTGTCTTCTTGCCGTAGGGCTGCAGGGTCACGAGCGGCTCGTACTCGTGTTTCTGGTTGCTGCTGCTGGTGTTGGCACTGGCGCTGCGGGCATCCGTGGCAGAATTGCTCCGACGGGCCGCAACCTTGGCCGCCAATCCTTGCGGTGTAGGATTCGTCAGTATGTCTGTCAGGGTGATCGACTTTGAGGCTTCTTGGAGATCCAGCTGTTTGTTGATGTGGTGCATGACGGCCACGAGATCCATCGAGGTGGCGCCAGTGGACAGAATGGAATCGGCGACGGAGAAGAAGTCGTCCTCGGTGGACATCTCCATCTGCCGGCGGATGATGTCGAGAATGACCGATTCTTCGACTGTCTCTGGACGGCAAAAAGTTTTCTGCCGGTGCCGCTTGATAGCCTCGTCGTTGCGAGCTCCCTGGGAAGCAAAGTCGCCGCGCTCCAGGGCCGTTCGGAGCTTGGCCCGCGAAAGCTTTCCCAGCGTGGTTTTGGGCATGTCGACCTGCTGCAGCGGAACCACCACAGGACGGGAGTGCGTATGCATGCTGACCACACGGGCGATCTGGCTTTGTGTTTCAAAGCGCATCTCGTCATCGTCGTCGTCGTAAGTAGGCACATACAGCACCACCACCACTTCCGTGGCCATGGATGCATCGCGGGTCGAAAAAGCACACAGGTAGCTAGGGCGAGCACCGGGCAAGTTTTCTTCTTCAAGGGCGGCGTCGATCTCGTGCGGCAGATACTTGACGCCATTGATGTTGATGACTTCCTTGGCACGGCCGTCCAGATACATGTACCCACGCTCGTCTAGATAGGCCAGATCTCCCGTTTTGAACCAGCCGTCGTGGGTAAAGGCCTCGGCCGTGGCCTCGTCATTGTTGAAATACCCTCGGAACACCATGTCTCCTCTGAGCTCCAGGCTGCCGCGCTCGCCGGTCTCGGCCAGAGTCCCGGAACCATCGAGACGGCTGACTCGCATGCTGGCACCAGGCATGGCCTCGCCAAGAGAGGCAAATTCCAGGCCCTGGTCGAGCTCATAGGACGGGAAGTGGGCATTCACAGTGCATCCCGTACACGTCTCGGTCATGCCGAACGAAGGCCGGAGAACGTCGTCAGGCGCACCATAGCGAGCAAGGTGCTTTCGTAGCACAGCGCAGACGCGCGTGACGTTGGCTTCGCCGCCTGTGTCCAGCAAGAGTCCGTCCAGATGAAGGTCCACATCCAAGGTGGATATTTCGCCTGCCTCGAACTGGCGCTGCATCTTTGCCAGCAGAAAATGGGGCGCAAAGGTGCGGGACACGCGGTGGCGGCTGATGATGTTCAGAAAGTGCATGGGGTCCAAGAGCACGAGCGACGAGGGGACTTGGATCTGCGAGACCCCGGCGCAGACGGCAAACAGATGGACGTGGACTAAGTTGGCCACGTGGTCCATGTGTACCCAAGAAAGGAAGGCACCCCCGGCATCTTGTCTGTTGGCCGACAATGTCTTGCCACGCGACGCACAGAGCACCTGGCTGTGACGCACAGGAACGGCCTTGGCGTTGCCGCTGGACCCCGACGTGAGCATGATTGCGGCCACGTCAGACGGGGCGGCACGGGGTGGTGTAGGCGCAACAGAGGTAGCAGAACGGGGGGCATCTTCTTGGCCAAGGTCCTCGACGGTCCACGTGTTAATGCACCCGGTGCCGTCTTGCTCGTTGAAAGGGCCGAGGAGTGATCGGCGTGTAATGCAGAGGGGAGCCTCGAGAGTCTTGAACAGGTGCTGCAAGTGCTTCTTCCTGTCATTGGGATTCTGGCTGAACATGGCAGGCCCAGTGACGCACGGAATAGCACCTGCCAACAAGACAGACCAGTACCAGATGATGCTATCCAAAGGACTGTCAAAGTGAACCATGACAACTGTGTCCTCTAGGTGTTTCGAGGCGTCATGGCAGTGAAGCTTTGCCGCATTCTCTTCTGCCAGGGACAAAAGCCTCTGGTAGGTCATCTTCTCGGTGACATTGTCGGCGGAATAAAATATTATGCCTTTATCCGTATTCACAGCGGCATTTCTGAGAGCATCAACGAGGTTGCCGGAGGCGTACCCCCATGCGTTTTGAGATACTTGGAGCGGAAGACTGGACACCTGAGTGGTGTCCACAAGCGTCTGTACCACTGACATTTCGATGGGCAGTGACACAACTCAAAGTTGTATGTTAACGTAGATGTCAAAGAAACAAGAAGAGATTTGTGTGGTGGTAGTGTGTGATAGATTGGAGTTATAGTTATCTCCTTATTCCACCTTACAAGTAAGTATCTATATACTGCAGCGTGTCTTGTAGTCCATAAAGTAGTAGACGCGACAGTCCCTCGCATTTCGGTATGAGAAGCCTCGAAGGATCTTCTTCTTGTACACGCATGATGTAATTCTTGTTTCTATTGTTTTTGTTTCTCTCTTTTTATCTTGTATGTTTTTTTTTTTAATTTCTCATCTTTGTAATAGGGGGTGACTTAACAGGGGGGTAAAGACAAAACAATAGTCGCATGCAGTGTCCTAGTTACCTACACATCAAGGTCATTCAATTTTGCTTATAGATCATAAGAGTACCGCTAAACACTTACAAAGACAAATTACTACACGTCATCTACAAAGGCACCGGCAAACCAGGAACATAATTTAATCCTCATGAAACCTACGATGCAGACAACACGAAGTTTACTCTGCAGGATGTGCTAAGATGTGACCAATCTTTCAGTACACCCACCGGGGTCAATTTGAGACAGGGCTGGCCTTTCCTTACTCACACAGTGCATCCTCGAGAGCATATGTATGCGATCCTAAGAGAACGATGTAGCTTCCTATGACCCGACCTTGTCTTTGTCGTCATACCGTCCAATTTCAAGACAGAATGTCAGGCTAGAAACGACTAGAGCCACACAGTGAAAGTTATAACCGCAGTTCACGAATCGAACTGCTAACAGATCCCTGCCCGGCAAGAAATTTGACAACGAGCACATAAAATATTGTCATCGCGAATCCTGTAGATGGAAGACGGACACAACTATTGGCAGGCTCGGCCCAAGAAGTCCAATATTTGTCATTTTATCTTAGGATCGAGTTTCATCCTACAAAATAGCTTCCTTCCGATGCAATAAGCCCGACGAGAAGGGGAGAAGACAAGAGACCAATCTGAACATACCAACGCTACTGTACCATGTACAGCTTGTCTCGTTATCAGTGAGAGCATGGCGACCACTCTCGCACAAATGCAAACCATGCATCATCAACCAGCTGGGCGAGACGCCTGCAGGCCTCATCCATCTGCTCATCCGTAACTAGACTATAACTTGCTCTAAGCTGACAGGTCTTGCGCACCCTGGGCATAAATGCCTGGCCTGGTATGGCCAGAACACCGGCCTTCGTGCCGTTTGTGCCCAGAAGCTGGAACGTGTCCATGCCGGGCGGCAGGCGCAGCGTTATCCAGAAGAACATGCCAGCCGTGGGGACCGTCCAGTCTGCTCGCCACTGAAGATGGCGTTCCGTTGCCTGGGCAAAGACGTCGCGTCTGTGGCGGTAAAACTCGGCCGCGCGGTGGCAGTGCTCCAGAAAGCCCGCAGTTCCCCAGCTCCGGAACAGAGACAGAACCAAGGCTTGCGTGGTTGTCGATGGCTGCAGACTGTTTCCGTTGATGTTATTATGAGGCCAGAAAGGAATGCTCTCCATAGGAAAATGGTTGCTGGACCACAGGGAGTGAAAAGACGGCCACCAACGCACTTTATGTTCTCGGTGATCTTGACAACCTCCGCTACGGCTGATGCCGGGCCGGTCAAGAATGCCACGCGCATGCCCGAGCTGATAATCTTGCTCAGGGAGTCAAACCGCAAGACACGGCCGGTTTCGGCATTCACATCTCGTTCCAGGCCCAAGTAGCTGCGGGCTCGCTTGGATGCATCGTCCTCGAAGTTGAGAAAGTAGTATGCGTCATCCTCAAAGATGATGAAATTGAACTTCTTGGCAAGGCGCAAGCTAGCATTGCATAACGAATGGTATTGTAAGAACACTTGCATATACGTGTCTCGCATTTGTGTACTTGCATGGACTTCCGGGAGGGGGGGAGGGGCGCTCACATCTTTGACTTGCGTGCTTCCGTGCAAGATCGGCCCGTTGGATTCGATCCGGTTGGTATGGTGTAGAGTACTTTGGGGCGTCTCCGATACTTCGGCCATTCATGCAGGGTTCGCTCGAGATCATCAGAATCCAGGCCCAGCTCGTCTGAGCGGATCTCCACCAGTTCATCCCCCTCTGCCCTCAGGAATGCAGTCACGCCACTGTATAGCCAAATGAGTAAATAATGAATGGCCAGAGAAAGAAAAAGAAACGAGAAAAAAGACTCACGGATATGCAGGCCTAAGTTTTCTTGTCAGCAAGGTCACATTGAGGGAACCAAATGAACAACGAAAAATATTACGTCTCTATCAGGACGGGGTCGCCTGGATCGGTAAACACCTGAAATGTTCTATGCAGGAGTTCCTGGCTACCTTGGCCCACGCAGCAACACCATTCGTCGGTGTCAGAGGTTCCATGGATTTCGGATTGCAACCTTTCGAACCACTGGCAGACTATTGTGAGCGCCAATCATTGCCCCCACAGCTTACACAGCCAGCCCATCATACATACTTGGACCAATGGCAGCACACCAGTTGGGAGAGAGTACTGGAGTGCCTCGTCGAGGTGGGACCCTCTGAGAACAATCTTCTTCATGTTTGCGTCCTTGAAGGATAGAGAGATCTCATTGAATGGAAACGTTTCTGGGTTGGGCTTTCCTGTGCGTGGTGAATGGATGGCCCGTATGAGCGTATGCTATCACGTGGCAAGCTCAGCCAACGACAAGACGGGAAGAAACGTAGCAGCCTACCAGCAACAAGCGAGATCATGCCGGGCAGCTGCTCGAGAGGAAGAAGACTGCGTACTGATCGTTTGGTCAGTGAAACAAACCATGCTCGACAACGACGAGAATGGACTCACTTGCACCTGGCTCCCATTTCGCCACGCGCTGCGAGAAGAGAGGCGTTGGGTCGAAGACCGCCTGTCCATCCACTCTAGACCCCATCGTGGAATGCGGATGCAGATCGGTAAAAAAAAAACCAGTCGTGGATGAGGACAAGCTATGCTGTTGGGTGCAATAATAGCCATGGACTCAAGCATACCAGATGTTTCCAATGCTTGGCTATATAGCCCCCAAGCATGTTCTACGTGGACTTGATCATACCATGAAAGAACACATACTATTTCACTATGTACATAGTGTCCAACCTCATAAAGCACAGTGAATGCATTGCCCGCAAGGGGCAGTGCTGTATACCGTAGTATTTGACAGGAACGTATAGATCACGGTAGTCTGGTGGCCCTGACCTGGTAGGGGAAGTAGGTACGTCACGTTCACTACTATTGTGTACAGCGTATGCTGCAAACCCGGACGTGGACAGCAAGGTAGATCCTTTATCCTGTATCATGCGGCCAGCCTCACATCGATATCGTTGTGGAAATACAATCCCAAGCGAAGGAGCAGAATTCAACCTGCACTAGCTGTATACCACGGCAGAAAATTCCCAAACGAGTTTTGTTCCTGGGAAATACCGCGCGTCGAGTAGAAATTTGGGTAGGAACAGTAGCGCGGCATCAATTGCACCTTGGAACACGATGTACAGTAAAGGAGCCGAACGAACCCGCCCTGAGAAAAACAAGGGAAAAAAAACACCCTCGTGTCTCAGGGAAGCAGAACGAGTCTCTTCGTCTTGGCATCCTTCGAGGTCCAGACCGACTGGACCTCGCTCAGGGGCACAGCCAACACGTCAAACGGTGGCTTCTCGATGGAACACAGGGCGTTCACAAAGGCTGGCATCTCCTTTACAATGTCTTTCTTAGTGAAGCTTCCCATGCCGGATCCCATGATGCGCACCGGCTTGCTATTAATAAGCCGTCCGGGAATAGTCAGGGACTCGGACCCCGACAAGCCGCCTGCGAGGATGTACTGCAGGTTGTCCTCGGGGTCGGCCTCGGCGGCCTGCATGAGCTGCACCGCAGCCGGGCCCCCGACAAAGTCGAGAATGATGTGCAAGGGGCCCAGAGTCGTGGGGAGCACCAGGGGGTCCGAAAGAACAACGCGCTCATCCAGACCATCGACGAGGGCCAGCGTCTTGGGATCCCGCGAGAGCCCGACGACTGTCTGGGCGCCCAGGATGTGTGCCACCTGGGCCGCGCACCGCCCACTGTTGCTGGTAGCGCCGAGGATCGCCACGGTGCGGCCGCTGAGCCCGCCGAGAGCGCGGCAGCGAAACGCGGCCCAGCTGGCCTGGGTGGCGTTGACGAGGGCGGCCACGGCCACGGGGTCGGCGCCGGGGGGCAGAGGGACCAGCTGCTGGCGCTCCACGTTGGCGTATTCGGAGAACACGGGTGCGGCGCCGCTGCCGATACAGTAGGTGGCACCGGTGGCCTCGTCGCGGCCCACGCCGTCGAGGCTGGGATCAAACGGCAGCGACTGGTCAAAGGCTGTGGGGTGCTTGCGTGCTGCGCGGAACCGCACCACGCGCGGGACACCCGCGGCCAAGACGCGGAGGCGGAGCTGCGTGGGCGACGGCGCAGGAAGCTCGGGGAGATCCGCGTAAACGGGCGCCGAGCCCCACGATGTGACGCGGGCCCCCTTCATGGCGAGGGAGGTGGCGTGGTGGAAAGGGCGCGCCGACCGAGTGGCGGTGGAACGGGCGAAGACGTGCGAAGCAAAAACACGCGACGGGAGGACAGTGGTCTGGAGGGGGGGGAAGGAAGCCAGCGCGGCCGAAAAAGCCATGGAGAGAGCTGTCAGGTGCAGGACACAAGGACACAGAGCACAGAGCACAAAGCACCGGCCTCGACTGCGGGATTGCGAGATGATAAAAAGGGTGGAATGCGTCCCGAGTCCGTACAAATCGGCTATTGTCGTAGCACTTTTTGTAAAAAGCTTGGGGCTTTCTCTCGCTCTCTGTCTGGTTGCTGTGGCTCTGCAATCCGAGTCTGGAGTTGCCTGGTCGTTGGTATGCACGACGAGGATCGTGCTCGTATATGCTCGTATTGAGAGCGCAGTGTCTGGCAGGTCCACCAGTGTATGGTTTGGAGCGAGCCCTTGCTCCGTCCCGCATCCCACAGGGTCGACCAGCCCTTGCGGCGGCTGCATGCTGTATGCAAACAAAAGTACGCCTGTACGCGTGTGCACTACTAGATTGTGGAGTGGATGTGTGTGTGCATGTGCCATGGTAGGCCCAAGCGAACGATCCTCAAGGATTCTGGAGCTATTGATGACAACAGGGTGTGAAGTATGCGGGAAGCAAACATGGTGAACAGGCAGCCACAGGACTTTCAGTGTATCTGGCACGGGTACGGCATAGACCAGTATCAAAAGCACTGGGAATACATTGCATTGCTCTTCGTCACCTGTTTCCGTATAGGGCGAGGATCAGAGGATCAGAAACTGCCTCGCCATGCTGCGATACTGGAGAGTTCATCTTGGCGCGCAGAACTCATAAGCAGACGTCTTCGTCGACAAAGTGTCCGTCCCATGTAAAACAACTACAACGGCATCCATATATACAGAGAAAAAGAGCCAAGCAGCTACTCCGGTGAAGAAACCGTCCAGACCTAGCTCGGACAACCGACAAACGCACTATGCAACCAGGGGAAGTGAAAGGAGCTGCTACCCAAGACGAACGCAACGCGTTCTGGGGGCAGTTCACCCGTTCTCTGCTGGCTCCTATGCTGCGTGATGCAGGATCGTACACGCCGGCCGAGCAAGCTGACCATCTCCAGTTTGTCGAGGAGCACTTTGCTCCCCTTCTCGGCCCGCTGCCCACCGAACCTCTCCCGCCCGGAGCCCTCCCGACGTCTCTGGTCAACGCCTACTTTGAGGCCAGCACCTGCCTCACGTCGTACGGCCGGCCCACCGTCCGATGCGTCAATGATCTGCTGGCTCCCATCGGCCGGCCGGCCGACGACCCCTTTGGCGAGGCCAAGGCGCTCCAGACGCTGCGGCACATGGCGTCTGCTGCCGGGGCAGACACGCGGTGGATGGAGCACTTCCGCGCCAAGATCGCCCTCTCCCCGTCCGAGACGCAGGCGGCCCTCTCCCACATCCCGCCCGGGACGATCATTCCGCCGGCCATGGTTGGCGTTGACATGGACGGGCCCAACCGGGCCATGAAGGCTTACTTCCCGGCCATGCGCAAAGCCATCGCCACGGGGCAGACGTCGACAGACGTGGTCCTGGACGCATTCCAAGGGCTGGAACCCTTGGGATCCGGATTCAAGCCAGCGCTCGCTACCCTGACTGGGTGAGAGAGAGTATTTCCTGATCGATCTGTTCCTGTTCTCGTCCTCGTTCTCTGTTCGCCCCCGCTGATCCGTGGCAGATATCTGTCCGGCTGCCAAAACGACTGCAAGATTGTTTTTGTCAGCATCGACTGCGTGGATCCAGAAGTGCACCCGGACGCGCGCATCAAGTGCTACCTCCACACGGCCAGCAACGCCTTCGACGTCGTCCGCGACGTCATGACGCTCGGCGGCCGCCTGGACGACGAGACGACGCTCGAGGGCATCCGACGCCTGCGCAGCATCTGGCCGACGCTGCTGAACCAGCCAGAGGGCGTGGACACGGACGACAGCAAGCACGTGCCGGAACTGGTCGAGGGATCGTTCTTCTCGGGCCTGCTGTACAATGTGGAGCTGCGGTCCGGCGATCCGCGGCTGGGCACCAAGATCTACATTCCCGTGTCGCAGTTTGCTGCCGGCTCGGCCGCGTTTGAGCGCAACATCCTTGCGGCCTTGACAAAGCTCAACATGGAGTGGGGGACGAGCGGCAAGTACAAGAGGATGATGGAGCACATATTGTGAGTGTTCCGTGTGCGATGGTGTCCGCGAGGGACCCAGCAGGCTGACTGTTTCAGCGGCGAGGGCGTGCCGTATGGACAAATGTACCTGTCCTTTGCGTACTCGGAGAAAAAGGGCAACTACACCGTGTCCTACGTGTCCAGGCCGACTGGACGAAACATGCTGGCAGCCACCGGAATCAACACCGGCTACCAGTACATCTAAACGGCGCACCAGACGTTCCAACAGCCAAAGGCAAGTCGGGCCCTGTTCCGGAGGAGCCCCCACCTCCTTCCTTTGCCCGGGAGAAAAGGAGCAGAGCAGCCAATAGCAGCAGCCAGTCGGGGCATACAAAGGTCCCAGACTTTGTCAAGGAAAGGGGACAGCCCTGCGATGTATATGCCCGGATGGTGTGTTCTTGTCGCGAGGAATAGACAGACATGGGCAGACAATAGAGCAGAACAATAAAAAAAAAACCATTGCCAGTAATACTTGGTTCTTTGGATTTTTGGATTTCGCGTTTTGCCTGTTTTTTGGTATGTATGTCCTCCGTATTGAGCGCGTTTACTTGTTATCCGTTATTTTGTATCTGTATTTTGCATCCGTATTTTGTATTTTGCATTTGCATTTTGCATATCACATTCTCTCCTTTTGTTCACTCGCTGTTCACGTCAGACGTGGCATACGAGCCCAGCTTCAGCATCAACTTCGCCAGCCGCCCATCCCGTCGAATCCATGCCGGCAGCAGCCACGAGCGGCGAAAAGCCGCCGTCCGACGTACATGAAACAGAACGCGAGCCTGCCGCTCCGGCACCTGCTCCTGATAGCACCAGAGAGCTGTCCCGGGAGAATGCATAATGTGTATCCCCCGCTGCGCACAGTCGTCGTCGTCACGAGTGGCCTGTACCTCTGCATGCTCATGGTGTCCTTGCAGTCCGTTGCTGTCCCATTCTACCATATATACAGGTTGGCCTCTTTGTCTACTGGTTTGCACAAACGACGGATCGATTTCAATCAGTCGCTATTCATGCACGACAGAGGGCCTACGTCGAACCCCCTATCATCCACTCTTCCCTCTTCAGAACGAGGTCTTTGAGAATCCAAACAAAAAATAACCATTTCGAAATAACCATTTTACTGAAAATCGGCCTGCGTTTCCCACATACGATGCTATACGAAAAGGCTCGACCCAGTGTCGTCTCCGCTGCCCGCCTGTTTCCCTTTCCTTATATGTAGTCTTGTCCCCGGGCTTTCCGCGCCGCGGCGGAGCTCCGGTACATGCCCTTCTTCGCCGTCCGGCCGCCCATGCGCACCAGCCCCGACAGGTGCTGCACGCCGGCCAGCACGCCGTCCACCACGGTCACGCCGTCGCCGGCGGCGGCCTCCACCGCGCGCTTCAGCGGCAGCATCCCCGCGCAGCCGAGGGTCAGCACCTCGGCGCCGGCGGCGACCAGCGACTCGGCGGCGGCGCACACCTTGGCGTCGACGGCGCGCTGGGCGGCGGGGGTGTCGGCGTGCAGGTCCAGCACGCCCAGCTTGCAGCTGGCGACGCCGGCGCACAGGCCGGCCAGGCCCATGTGGCGGATGGTGTCCTCGTGGTTGACCTTGGAGCGGTCGCTGGTGGCGACGAGGCCGAAGCGGCCGCCGAGGGTGCGGGCGGCGGACAGCGAGGCCTCCATGATGCCGACGACGGGCTGGCCGGGCAGCTCTTCGCGCAGCATCTTGATGAGGGCGTGGTCGGAGTAGCAGGCGACGAGGACGGCGTCGTGGGTGGCGGCCAGGGGCAGGACGGCGCGGACGGCGGCGGCGGCCGACAGGACGTTGTCGAAGCTGCTCTCGATGGCCAGGGGCGCCGGCCGCGGCGCGGTGAAGCCGGTGAGCTCGACGTCGGGCGGCAGCTGGGGGGTGGCCAGGGCGACGCAGTCGGCGGTCATGGACGCGGTGTTGTTGGGGTTGACCAGCAGGATGCGGATTTTCTCCCTCGGGGGGACGATCGTCTCGTCTGAGGGCTGTCCCAAGAAAGGCGGCTCGACGACGCCGGTCTGGGCGGTGAGGCGGCCGTAGTGCTCGACGCGGCGGTGGCGGGCAAAGTCAAAGGTGCGGGTCTTGCCGGGGCGGCACTGGGCGAGGTCGATGTCGGCGACGACGACCTCGTCGTCCTCGGTGGTGGCCTCGGCCAGGATCTGGCCCTCGGGCCCCGTGATGCAGCTGCCGCCGATGAGGTCGTACCGGCCGTCGTCGAGCCCGGCGCGCGCGCTGCTGACGCCGAAGCACGCGTTGGTGTAGCTGTGCGCCTGCATGACGAGGCGGTGCTGGAAGAGCGCCTGCTGCTTGGCCAGCGCCTTGGCCTCGGCCTGGTCGTCGGCCTTGTCCTCGGCGGTGCCGTCGGTGCCGTACAGGTGCGGCGCATAGCCGGGCGTGTTGTAGCCGACGAGCACGACCTCGACGCCCTGCAGGCCGTACGCGCGCCACGACTCGGCCCAGCGGCGGTCGTTGCAGATCATCATGCCAAAGATGGGGTCGCCGTGGGCCTGGGCCTCGGCGGCGTCCACCAGGCCGGGCACGCGGAACGCCCGGAAGCCGAGGTTGCCCGGCTTGAAGTAGCGCTTCTCGAGCTGGTTGAGCGCGCGCGGGTCGTCGAACGGCTCGACGTCGCCGGGCAGGTGGATCTTGCGGTACTTGCTGAGGACGGCGCCCGACTGGCCGTCGTAGAAGACGCAGGCGTTGAACGCCTCGCCGTCGTCCGTCTTCTCGGCAAAGCCGACGGCGATGTGCACGCCGTGGTGGCGGGCGCGGTCAAAGAGGGCGCGCGTCTGCGGCTGCGTGACGACGTCGCCGTGCTCAAAGAACCCGTCCAGCTCGGCGGCGTCGGTGATGAGGTGCCGCGGGAAGAACGTGCCAAAGGCGGTCTCGGGGAACAGGACCACCTGGGCGCCCTTGTCGACGGCCTCGTCCAGCAGCCGGAGCATGCGCCCGACGGTCTTGTCGCGCGGGTCGTCGTAGTGGGTGGCGCCCATCTGGGCGGCGGCGATGCGGAACATCCGGGCCATGGCGTGCGCGTGTTGTGGTGGCGGCACGAGACAAGAGGCGAGAGGCGAGAGACAACGAGAACGAACCGCTGGTCGATGGACTGGCTGCCAAAGGCACTTGCTTCCGGGGTGAGGGGTCGCTGTCGCAATGAAGCACAAAGTCGATGACCCAAAATAGTACAAATGGCAATGGTGGCCTCTTGATCCAATACAGAACGAAGACCACAGTGTGATCGCGACATGTGGGTGCGAAGCCCGTCTTAAGATGTCGTGGAAAGCGGCCAAGCCATCGGCCAACTCCGTGCCGCGATTGGTCTGGTGTTATCGGGCGGCGGGCGCGACGGCCAGGATGCAGACAGCCGAATTGCTGGATTGGGGCCCAGTTTGTCATAGAAACGGTCCCAGCCAGGCCAGCCGGAGTATATACAGACGCTTCCAAGAGCCATGCCTTTGTCGGTTTCCCGGTTGCCGGCTTCAGTGGACTTCGTAGCGGGACGCTTTCGCTTGCATACTTCTTGCCGCCGGCCACGGAGAGAGGAAGGCTGGTTGACAACGAAAACTCGTTGAACCCCCCAGCTGACAACTCCGAAGCCATCTACGATAAGGACGACCACGCCGAGCCGAGGAACTTGGGGGTCCGATTTGGCGTAGATTCTCATCTTGCCAGCCTTCTCGAGCCTTGGCGGTCTTCTGGCATGCGAAGGGCGTGGTCGACATGGCTGACACGGGCCAATGAGAGGCCGCGATTGCAAGTCGGTGCGAATGCGCGAGTTTCCCCCCATGCGATGTCCGCCCCTTTGTTCACGAGGTCGTCGCTCTCGATTCAGGGGCGGTAATCATAGTACCACACACCCCGCGCACGTACACCGCACAGCAGATCGGCTGGCTTACGGGCCCGAGGTAGCTGGATGCCCACTATCCTTCTCCCTGGCCACACGAACCACCGCTATACCCCCCCCCGTGAACACACGGCGGACACGAACACACAGCAAGATCCATCGATCATGGCCGGCACCAAGAAAGCGGCCGAGCCCAAGCTCGCGCCTGTCGAAGAGGCTCCCGCGGCAGCAGAGGCGCGTCCAGGCACCCCCCGGACGGCATCCAACGAGGCCGCCCCGGAGGCCGCCCCGGAGGCCACCCCGGAGGCTTTCGAGATGGACGAGCCGCAAAAGGCCCGTTCCAAGATGCGCATCTACGCGATTCTGACAGCGTTATATGTGCGGTGTCCTGTCTCTGCGAAGAGTGTACTTGTCTCGTCATGCTAATACCCCCCCCCCCCCCCCCCCTTCAGCTCGCCCTGTCCATTGCCGCCCTCGACCAGACCATCGTGGCCACCGCCATCCCGACCATCACGTCGTCGCTGCACTCCGCCGCGGGCTACGTGTGGATCGGCGGCGCATACTTGCTGGCCAATGCCGCGGCCGGCCCCGTGTGGACGCGTCTGAGCGACATCTGGGGCCGCAAGCCGATCCTGCTGGCCACCATTGCGCTCTTTGCCGGCGCCAGCATCCTGGCCGCGCTGGCCGCCAACATGCCCATGCTGATCGCCGGCCGCGCGCTGCAGGGCGTCGCCGCGGGCGGGCTGATGCCCCTGGTGACCGTCACCATGGCGGACCTGTTCAGCGTGCGCACGCGCGCGCTCTACCTGAGCCTGCTGGGCCTGGTGTGGGCCGTGGCCGGCGCGGCGGGCCCGCTGGTGGGCGGCGCGCTGACGCAGCGGGCCATCTGGCGCTGGTGCTTCTGGCTGAACCTGCCGGTGTGCGGCGTCGCGGGGGCGCTGGTGTGGCTGTGCCTGGACGTGCACCGCCCGCGCACGCCGCTGGCCGCGGGCCTGCGCGCGCTGGACTGGTGGGGCACGGCGTCGATCCTGGGCGTGGCGCTGCTGCTGCTGCTGGGCCTCGACCTGGGCGGCGCCGCGCTGCCGTGGCGCAGCCCCGCGGTCATCGGCATGGTCGTCGCCGGCGGCCTGCTGGTGGCCGTCTTCTGGTACGGCGAGCGGCGCCGCGCGCGCTTCCCGCTGGTGTCGCCGGCGGTGTTCCGCCGGCGGTCCAACGTGGCCCTCGTCGTGCTCGGCTTCGCCCACAGCATGGCCGCCATCGGCGCCGAGTTCTACCTGCCGCTCTACTTCCAGAGCAGCCGCGGCGCCGGCCCGCTGCGCAGCGGCGTCCTCGTCGTCCCGCTGATGGCCGTCGAGGCCGCCGTCGACGTCGCCACCGGCGTCGTCGTCCACCGCACCGGCCGCTACCGCGAGGTGCTCTGGTTCGGCGCCGCCACCATGACCCTGGGCCTGGGCTTGTTTTTGCGCCTCGGCCCGGACACCGGCCTGGGCGCCGTCGTCGCCGCCGAGGTCGTCGCCGCCCTCGGCATCGCCACCCTCTTCCAGGCGCCCACCGTGGCCATCCACAACACCGTCCCGCCGGCCGAGACCGCCGCCGCCACCGCCACCATCTCGCTCCTGCGCAACCTCGCCACGTCGCTGTCCCTCGTGCTCGGCGGCGTCGTCTTCCAGAACAGCATGAACGCCCGCCAGGGCCAGCTCGCCCGCGCGGGGCTGAGCGCCGACGTGCGCGCCGCCCTGACCGGCCAGCACGCGGCCGCCAACGTGGACCTGATCCGCCAGATCGCGGATCCCGTGCAGCAGCGCGTCGTCCGCGGCGTCTATGCCGCCAGCATCCGCAACATCTTCCTCCTGCTCACGTGCGTGTCCTCGGCGACCATCGTGGCCAGCCTGTTCATCCAGCAGAAGACGCTCCAAACGGAGCACAGCGAGACGAAGACGGGCGTGGCCCACCTGCGGGAGCGGGGAGCGCACGAGGAGGAGGAGTGATGGGTGAGAGCGATGCTGTTCTCGTAGCACGACAGTACAATGGGTCCGGATGGGGCGATCGGGGGGGCATCGAACTTGGAACGTGCAAGACAGCTACAAGACAAGGACAACGTCCGAACAGTGACAAACAGTGACACAGTGACAACATAAGAGTGACAAACAGTGACAACATAAGAGTGACAAACAGTGACAACATAAGACTGACAACACAGCGACAACACTGACAACGTGGCTACCGAGGCTCCCTACGTAAAGATGATCCCCCCGTCCACCACAATGCCCTGCCCCGTCACAAACTCGGCGTCCGGCCCGCACAGGAAGCCGCCCACCACCTTGGCCACGTCGTCCGGCACGCTGGCCCGCCCCATGGCCGTCAGGTCCGTGACGTACTTGCGCATCGACTCGCCCTTGCCCCGGCCCGCCGCCTGGCCCAGCGCGCTATCAATCTTGTCCCACATGGCCGTGCCCACAATCCCCGGCGCGTAGTGGTTGACGCTGATCTGGTGCGGCGCCAGCTCCATCGCAAACACCTGCGTCATCGTCCGCACCGCCCCCTTGGACGCGCTGTAGTGCGACAGCATCGGGAACGGCTTGTACGCCACAATCGACGACGCCCCCAGGATCTTGTAGCCCGTGCTCGCCGCCGGCACCGGCCCCTGCGCAATCATCTGCTTGGCCGCCTCCGCGTAGCAGTTCCACACCCCCGTGAAGTTGACCGCCACCGTGTGCGCCACCTCCTCCTCCGTCGCGTCCAGCGCCGCCGAGATGTGCGCCACGCCCGCGTTGGCCACCATCACCGTCAGCGGGCCCAGCTGCCGCACCGACTCCGCCACCAGCCGCTGCACCTCGCTGCGCCGGCTGACGTCGGCCACCACGCCGGCCGCCGTGCCCGCGCCGTGCGTGGCGTTGAGCTCGGCCACCAGCTGCGCGATGCCGGGCTCGTTGGCCGCCACGTCGTTGATGGTGACGGCGTAGTTCTCCGCCGCCAGGCGACGGGCAATGGCTTCGCCGCTGCAGCAAAAAAGTCAGTATGCACAGACCGCTCCTTTTGGTCTCCTCTCTCGGGATGCACGCACATGCCACGGCTGGAGCCGGTCACGATGGCGGTTCGCTTGTACGCCATGGTGTCGCAAAGGAGGGCACGCTTTCCAAAGAGGTCCAATGGTTTGATGCACGGTACGTGGTCTAGAAAAGAGGCGATACTAGACAGTCGAGTTGGCATGGCACCCAGAACAAACCAGAACGAGACAAAACGGGAGACGCCCTCCCCTTTTCTATTTAACTACCTCTGCACCTCCAACCCCTTCCCCCAGTCTTCGGGGGTTCGGTATGATGTACATGCTTTCCCACAGCTGCCGTCTACGCGGGGAAACATGTCTTGGGAAGGGAGGAGGGATGCACCCTTTCCTTGTGCGGAGCCGCGACGCGTGAGGGGCGCCATCTTGGAGAAGACGCACCATCTCCAAGGAGACATGTGCATGACGTCTTGGTACAAAGACGGACGAACGGACCAAGCGAATGTGTCCCAGTTCCCCCTCTTTCGTGTGCTGTTTCTCGTTTCTTGTCTGTGGTCCCCTCCTGTTCCACCCAGCCATGGAGGTCTTGTTGCGTGCCCATCAAGGGACGACCCTACTCTAAGCGGAGGGGGGGGGAGGGAGCGGGGGAATGATGCAGAATGATGGCCAACGCGGGAGTCGAGAAGGCGCGTCATTGCAGCGCCGTGCTATGCCCGAGAGTCCGTTTCCCTGACAAAAGTCGAAAAACAAAGATCACGCGCATGGTCACGGGAGAGTTGATCGGCAGCCACGGCCAGTTTGGTCGGTCGCGGAAGAAAGATCAATTCTGTAGTCGGGTCCTATCGAACTTGCGAAACGAGACCTCGTTTACTTGTTTTTACCTTGGCCTTGGCCCTCCTTATCCTTCCTCCTCCGCCTCGAAGGCCGGCTGGGCTCGCCGGCCTGGGCTCGAGATGCCCGGCGTTCTTCCCGTTTGAAGCGAAGGTATCCTGCATAGTACAGAGGCGGCTCGATGTTCGGAGGCGGGTCGTAGCTCTGCTGCAGGACCCATTCATTGTGGGCACGGGCTTGCCGGATGGTTGCGTCCGCCTGCGCATCCATGGCCGGACCGAATGCATCCTTGCGTCGGTTCCAGTCCCGCAGGTGGGCTTCCATGTTGCCTACGAATGTGTTGGGCGAGCTTGTTGGGCCGGCGGCGAACGAGCGGCAGTGCACGCAGTGGACGACGTCCGACACGGGCATGCGAGCTGCCGGGCAGGTTCGCCCCGGTGCAGTCTGGCCCGCGGCGCAGTATTCTATGTAAGCAAGTCTGCGAACGGTGCCGATGCTGCACGTGGCGCACGGAGCATCGTAGTAGTGGTGGGTGCACATGGCTCATGCTGTTCCCGGGTGTGTTGGATCCAAGTGGGAAGCCTGCTGTCTGTCGTGAGAAGACCTGTATGAAGAACGAAGCCCAGCAGAAAATCAAAACGAACTCGGGCATGAAGACGAAGACGTATTTATAGTCAGGAGGGGGTGCACCGTGAACAAGGCTATGAATACATTGTAGGAGGAGTGATTCACCGCAAGATGAACAGCTTTCCGTGCAGAGCCGATGTTTTTTATTTGATTTCCAATTCGACAAGTGATGCATGAAAGTGACTTTCCCCTCCGGTGACACCTCAAAATGGGGATGGCGTTCCCGTTGTTCTTGCCACAAGCCCTTTGTCATTTTCGTCGTGGTGGTTCTGCTTTCTGCAGGTCGTGAAAGAAAGAAACACCCACTCGCGAGGAGCAGCAGGCAAACATACGGCCAGTCCAAACTAGACGAAGGAAAGCGGACGTTGCTTCTCAAAGGGGAAGACAAACGAAATTCGCAAGCTCAGGCACAAAGGGTGTAGGTATAGGATGCCAAGGTTGACTACATAACCACGCCAAACAGGTAAGAGGCTAAGAAAGCCTGGATTCTTATAATCAACCTTTACAAACTGAACTCTAAAATCAATAAGAAGAAAATACACGAGACAGAATACCCGAATAGAAGGGCTGCAGCCAACCTGTGCTTGTGAAATCCGTTTGTCCACATCCAATCCCGTTGGCATGTCCCGCTTGCGTGTCAAATCCGTCTAGGACCTCAGCCTTGCCCTACCTGATTGGTGCAGCCCACCCAGACAACAAGACGACAGCGCCGTTTGTTTGTGCTCGCGTTTCCCGAATCGGACACTCTGCTTACACGTCTGCCTTGACTTGGCTGGGCCGTGGATCCGCACTCCGGAACCCCGTACAAACAGGGGAACGAGCTGGCGATTGGTCATGCAAAGCTTCCTGGCTGGTATGTCCTGGGCGTGAACGTGTGATTTGTCAGTCGATGCTCCTTGTTTGTGTGACGGGCATGCAGCACGGAGAGGTGCATCGTGTATATAGGTCTGCTGCTTTCGCGGTCTGTCAGTGTCCGTCGTTGTTCCCTCGCCAAACAAGAAGCAAGCAAGTCGCAACATGTCTTCTGACGCATCCAGCACCCAGACGCCGCCGGCCTTGGTGACCGATCCCCGTCCAGACGTCGCCCATGCGGCGGACAGCGGCGAGTCGACCCACGCGACAAGTCCCCCACCGACGCCCGGACTGGGCTCCCGGTTCTGGCTCATCTTCGTGGGCCTGTGGGTGGTCGGCTTCCAGGTGGCCCTCGAAAGCACCATTGTGACAACAGCCATGCCCAGCATCGTCCGCGCGCTCCATGTCGGCGACAACTACGTCTGGGTCATCAATGCTGGGTTTTTGGCCACGTGAGTCGTGCATCTCTGTGCTGTCCCGGGCCCTGGCATCCCTCACTAACGCGCTTGTCCTTGTCATCCCTTCCCCCCGCCCCAGCACCGCGACCATCCCGCTGTACGGCCAATTGGCCGACCTCTTTGGCCGCCGCCACGTCATGCTCGCGGCCGCCGCCCTCTTCCTGCTCGGCGCCGGCCTCTGCGGCGGCGCCCGCTCGCCCGCCATGCTGATCGCCGGCCGCGCCGTCATGGGCGCCGGCGGCGGCGGCATGACCATGCTCATCGACGTCATCGTGTCGGATCTGGTGCCGCTGCGCCAGCGCGGCCAGTTCATGGGCCTCACCTTTGTCGGCGTCAACCTCGGCACCGCGCTGGGGCCCTTTCTCGGGGGCCAGATTGCCGGCGCGCCGACGACGACGACGACCACCACCACCACCACGTGGCGGTGGGTGTTTTGGCTGTGCTTGCCCATCACGGGCGTCGCGCTGGTCGTGCTGGCCGTGGGTCTGCGCGTGCCGTGGCAGCGGCGCGCGACGACCGTGCGGGCGGCGCTGGCGCGCGTGGACGTCGTGGGCCACGCGGTCCTCCTGGCCGCGACCGTGGCGGTCCTGTGGGGGCTGACGTACGCCGACACGCGCTACGCCTGGGGCGACGCGCGCATTCTGGTGCCGCTGGTCCTGGGCCTGGCCGGCCTGGCGCTGTATCTGGCCGCGCAGGGGACGCCGCGGGTGTGTCCGCACCCCGCCATGCCCCTGCGGCTGTTCCGGCGACGGACGGCCGCCGCGGCGTACGTCCTCAGCTTCGTCTACATGATGCTGAGTCTGTGGCGTCTGTATTTTCTGCCCGTCTACTTCCAGGCCGTGCTGCAGTCCTCGTCGGCGCGCGCCGGCGTGCAGGTACGTACTCGCGCTGCGCCCACACCCGGTGCCGAATCCGTGCTCCCATCCGTGCTCCCATCCGTGCTCACGTCCGTGCTGACATCCGTGCTCACATCCAAACGCAGCTCCTGCCGTCCGTCCTCATGCTGCTGCCCAGCGTCGCCGTCAGTGGCGCCGTGGTCCAGCGGACGGGCCGCTTCTGGCCCGTCCACCTCGTCGGCTTTGGCCTCATGGTCGTCGGCCACGGCCTGCTGACCCTGCTCGGCCCGCACAGCGCCACGGCGGCATGGGTCGTCGTCCAGATCGTCGTCGCGTTCGGGTCGGGCCTGGTGATCACGGCGCTTCTCCCGGCCATCCAGGCCTGTCTCGACGACGCGGACACCGCGGCCGGCGTGGCGGCGTGGGGGTTCGTGCGGGCCTTGGGCGTCATCTGGGGCACCGCCATCCCCTCGGCCGTGTTCAATGCGCGCTTCGACCAGCTGGCGGGCCACATTGCCGACCCCGCGGCACGGGCGGCCTTTCTGGACGGCCACGCGTACGAGCGCGCCAGTGCCGCGGTGATCGGCGCCTACGAAAACGACACCAAGGCACAGATCATCGAGGTGTATGCCGGGGCGCTGCGGCGCATGTGGCAGATCGGCGTCGTCTTTGCCGGGCTGGCGTTCCTTCTTGTGTTTCTGGAGCGCAACCTGGTCTTGCGAAACGAGCGGGCGACGGAGTACGGGCTGCCGCAGGCGGAGAACAAGAGCGGCCACGAGCTGGAAGCGTGCCCGCAAAGCCATGCGTAGGGCTGTTCACCATGCGGCGGAGAAAGGAAGGACAGGTTCCGAAACACGGTTGGGAAAGAAGATGGGGCCATGCAAAGACAGGGGAAAACTTGGGTGGGAAAGCAGAGGGCTGAATAGAATGTGTGTTTGCATTTGCTTATCATTACTGCAGTCATAGGTACAGAGTCATGGGTACAGGGAAGCATCGCTCGGGGGCGGTAGAAAGTAAGCGTCATCAACCCATTCTCCCAAGTATACCAAAATAAAAAAACCCCGAAATGCTTGCTTTTGCGTCATATTCCAAAAATGCATGTCCCACCCAAACCATCCTGTGCGCGCCCAGGAATCGGGACGGGTCAAAAGGCGTCGGTGGCGCTGCTGCTGCTCACGTCCGGGTCGTCGGTTGTGCGGCTGCCGCCACCGCGCCTGCGTCCTAGGCGGCCGGCATCGTCCCACACGGGCACGTTCTCGCAGCCCTTGGGCATCCGACAGCCGTCGCGCACGGGACACGTCTTCCACAGCACCTCCCGGATCTCGCAAAAGACCTCGTCCACGGCGTCCATGGCCCAGATGACGTCCAGGTGCTCGTAGTCCGGCAGGAACTTGGCGTGGACCACGCGCACGTGCGGCTCGCGCAGACTGCGGCCGCTGCCGCTGCTCGTCGTGCGGCTGCCCCAGGTGGCCGCCGGGCCCGGGCCCTGGCCGTAGACGTCGAGGGCGGCAAACGCGGGCGCCGGCAGGAAGCGCTTGAGCAGCCGGCGGCCGTCGACGAGATCGTCGCAGCCGGCCACCCACAGGGCGATCGGCGGCACCTGTTCGTCGTACCAGGCCGTCGCGCCGGGGGCGTGATGGTGTCGATGGCTGGCCGGCGCGGGGCGGGCGTTGGTGGCGACGGGGTCCTCGCCTGCATTGGTGTAGACGTGGTCGTCGGCGGCGGCGGCCACCATGTGGTCGTACTCCTCTTCCTGGCGCCAGACCTCCTTGGTGGCCAGGATGCACTTGTGGCGCGCAAAGCCCTCGCGGCCGAGCCACCAGCGCATCGACTCGGCGCTCACGTACACGGGCGCAAACTGGAACATGCGGTCGCGCAGGCCGCGGTCCCAGTGGCGGTCGGTCCACTGGAAGAGGAACGAAAAGACGCGGTAGCCGAGCCAGCCGTACAGCCGGCCCGGCAGCAGCGGGTGGGCGCGCATCATGAGCGGGATGAAGGCGTGGATGCCGAACAGCAGGCGGAACACGGCCGGCGAGATGATGCGCATGAACTTGAAGTACATCTTGCCGACCAGGGGGCCGGCGTAGGCGGCCGGGGCCAGCGCGCAGAAGACGGTCAGGCACTGGCCCAGGGCGGGCCGCTGCTCCTTGGCCAGGGCCACGAGCGTCTCGGTGGTGCCCTGGGAGTGGCAGACGAGGCCCAGCCGGGCGAAGCGCGTCTCGCGCAGCACGCGCGAGGCCAGCGCCGGCAGGTCGTAGACGCCCATGTGGCGGATGTTCCAGCACCACATGCGCGGGTCCGACGGGTGCAGCGCCGCGTGCTTGGGGCGGAAGCCGCAGCGGTTGTTGCCCAGCCAGACGTCGTAGCCGGACTTGCACAGGTAAAAGGCCAGCGAGTCGTCGTCGTTGACGCAGTACGCGCCCGCGCTCTGCAGCAGGCCGTGGATCAGCAGCACCGGGAACTTGGGCGGCTTCGTTTTGGTGGCCGGGTGCGTCTTCTGTGTCGTCTTCTGTGTCGGGGCGTCGTGGCCGTGTGCCGCCAGCATGTCCTGCTCGCGCCGCGCGCGCTGCGCGGCGTCGAGCTCGTCGAACAGCAGCGTCGGCCCGCGGGCCTGCCTCTGCTCCGGCGGCCGCGGCGCGTACTCGTTCGGGTCGTAGACGTGCCACAGGTCGATGATGAAGCCGTCCTCCGTCTGCACCTCGAACGGCTCGACGTCCAGCCCGACGCACCGCGCGTAGTAGCCCACGTCGCACACCAGCGGGTCGGGGCCGCCCTCGGTGGGCGTGTACGTGCTGTCGCCCACGCCCGCGCCCGCGGGGTCCTCCTTGTCTTCCTCGTGCGCGCGCTGCGCGCGCTGCGAGCGCTCCCGCGACCGCTGCCGGCGCTTCCAGCTGCGCGCCAGCTCGCGGCGCATCTGCTTGCGGCGCTTCTCCTCGGCCCGGAACGGCCGCGCGGCATCCGGGTCGCGCAGCGTCAGGTAGGCGAGCGCGCGCCGGACGATGCCCGGCACGGCCGTCACCAGGGTGCCCAGCACGACGACGCCCAGAAAGGACAGGCTGAGCACGAAGGAGGAGAGGCGGAAGGCAGTGCTGCGCACGCGGCGCAGCAGCGACGGCGGGCCGTACAGCGGCAGCGGAGGGAAGAGCGGGTTGGTGTGGGAGGGCGGCAGCGCAGGCGGGTGCTTGCCAAAGATGCTGTGGCTGTTGCTGTTGCTGCGGCTGCGTTTGTGCAGCGGCGACAGGAGGGCCTTCTTCTTCTTGTCCTTGGTGTGCCTTCGCCGGGGCGCGGCGGCCACCGGCGAGGCCGGGGGCGAGGAGCCGAGCGAAGCCGGGCTCGTGTCCGCGGGGTGGCCCGGCGAGAGCAGTCGGCCGTCGCCTTGTCTGAGCTCGTCCAGCTGGATGGACCCTTCTTCCCCGTTGGCCGCATGGCTGCCCCGGGGACGGTCCGCCGACGAGCCGTCTGGGGACTGGGGGCCGCTGCCGAGGAGGGCCAGTTTCTCGTGCTCGGCAGCCGTGCCGACGAGCGACTCATCGGACGCGGACGTGGGGATGTCGCTGTTGTATCGACGAGAAGAAGAAGACGACGAAGAAGAGGAAGGGGTAGGCGGATATGCGCGACCGCGGCTGCGGCTCGACGCCTCTGCAGCCATGGCGGCTGGGCCGGCTGGGCCGGGACGCACGACGCGCGCCGGAATGGGCGGGGAAAGAGACGCAGAGATCGCCAGGCGGGATCAGACTGATGACAGCGACACGGCGCAAGGGTAGGCCGCAGGGCGTGTGGAGAGAATGGCCGGGGTGGTGGTTGGCATGTGAAAAATGCGGGCAGACAGGGCTAGAGAGGAAAAGGGAAGGAAAGGACGAGCTGGGCAGTCGCCAGATGCAGGAACAGAGGATCGGCCGCCAGGAAGAAGCAACGCTTGATAGAGCTACGGACCCAGTTTCATCAGTTGGCATGAAACAAGAGAAGAGGCCAGAAAAAAAAGCCCCGACAATTGAGACACGAGTCGAGAGGGATGAAAGAAAAAGACGGAAAGCGTGAAATGCGGAAACAAGCTGAGAAATACAAGCTGGCACGAACGAAAAAAGACTAGAGCGAAAGTATAAGATAAAAATAAAAAGACCAAATGGCAAGTTGAAAATCAAATCAATGCACCCAAAGATCGGTGAAGAACAGACCATTGCCACCGCCGACGTATCATCCTCTGCGATAGCCCATTTTCCATTCGTTCTAGAAATGGAGTCAGACCCACGAGCTAGTTTGAACAGACGCGTGAAAGGATTCCGCTGCGAAGGGACGAAAGACAAGACAACATTGCCGATCTTCTGGGAAAGCGGCTCTTCAGCCTCTTGCTGAGCTCAGGCCACCTGCTTTCTTGCTGGTCTATGGGAACTCCTGTACTTACGGGGTGTACTTGCTGCAACTACTAGCTATGTCATCACAAGGCGTTGTGGGTTCCAAGACAGCGTTGACCAGGGCGGTAATACGCGGTGGCCATGGGACACTGCCCAAGTGACTGCGTCTGGCCAATGACGGTAGGTCTGGTCTTTGGCATGTGATAGCGGGACAGCCAATAAGACCGTTGTCCCGACCTCTCCAGACGGCGATCTGAGCCTGGAAATAAGAACTTGCGCCCATGGCAGTCCCGTCCACGTGACCTTCCTGCTGTGAGCAGTCCCGACTACAGTCCCGAGTGCAGAGACTTGCCATTGTCGCAAAAGTGGAAACTCCATATGGAGCTGTTCACTTGCATGCAAACGAGCAGGTCGTACGACCCCCATCCACCGTTTTCGCAGACATGCTTTCCCGGTGGCATGTTTTCTGCCTTGACGTGGCGGGATGCCAACCGCAACCGTGTGGACAAACAGGACGTGTTTGTGTCTTGCAGACAAAATGCGAGCAAATGCGAGCCGCTTTCACCGCCACTACGAAGAATCACAGACAAGGCTGCATGTCACCTGCAGCCACACCCAGGAAACCGTAGTGGGGCAGCATGGTAGTGAAAACGGGGCCGGGAACAACAAGCAGACGAATCTCACATGACGGCCTCCGATCCTGCTAGCAGGACATTGGTTGAGGAGGAGAGACTTGCCTACTCTCCCTTCCCAGAGCCAAGTAGCGCCGGGCGTCTGGAGGAGGAGCGAGCAGAACCAACAACAGTACGTGAGCCCTTCGAGCACATCTACGAAGACAAGAGACTGTTCTGGGGGCTTGCAGTGGTGACGTGTGCGCATGTCGATATACTGGGGAGCTTGTTCTGTATTGCCAAGTGGCAGATCCCTGGTTCCCCTCTGTGACGACCTATACTGGCATAGTATAACATGACTGGATGTCCATCACGCACGCACTGGCCATCGGTCCTGACAAACAAGTCTGACTCTGTAGGCACAGAACCTAGCAGTGTCTTGGTCACCAAGAATACACAGTAAGAACTCATGGCAGCGACGAACCCGCAACAATACATGACGAGGGACCAAACAAGGCGGCAGTGTCGACCTGCAAGCAAGAACCCCATTCCCAGATCACACTTCCCAGAAAGAGGGCGTGTCCCAAACTCGACTTTTGCTCTGATCAAGAATCTCTTCGCCCTCCTCATTCGCCCAGTACCACCCTCCACTGATGGGGTCGACCGTCCTCGTGTACCCATATGGAGTGCTTGTGTGACTCCCGTCTTCTACTTTATAAGTCGGCTTGCCGGAGAAGAAAGTGCATCTGTCTGCACGAATGTTGTTCACGGCCGTGTCCAACCGCCATATGCCTTGGAATCGTCGGTATCCTTGAACAAGAAGTATTTGATACCTCCGACTAGAACCAGGTGATGCCGTCGTCTTCGGAGAATAGCCTGGATAGCCGCCGGTTTGCTAGATAGGCGGCCTGTTGAAGTTGCTCAGGCTTGGCACCACCGGTCAGGCAACTACAAGGGCTTGTAGAGCACGAAACAACATCCACCCTGACGATTTGGTGTCTTGGCTTGCTCACTGGAGTTTATTTGGATGGTTCCTCCTTTTTTGGCATTTGTTTGGTTTGAATCACCACATGTTGGTTCTTTCCAGTGATCTTTTTTTCATTTTTTTCATTTTTCTCTTTTTTAACTCATACCATCAAGACCAGATGCTCCATGTCTATCCCGTCACGGGGCCTTCTTCCCCTCTAGTAACTCTTGGGCAGCCCCAGGACCCGCTGCCCAATGTAGTTCTTAATCATCTCCCCGCTCACCGGTGCAATTCGCGTCACAAACGACTCTCGCAGATACCGCTCCACGTGGTACTCCTTGGAGTAGCCCATGCCGCCCAGCGTCATGATGGCCCGCTCGGCCGTCCGGAACGCCTGCTCCGAGGCCAGGTACTTGGCCGCGTTGGCATACTCGCCGTCCGTGTAGCCCTGGTCGTACAGCCGCGCCGCCAGGTACACCAGCAGCCGCGTGCTCTCGAGATTCATCCAGCACTCGGCCAGCGGGTGCTGGATCGCCTGGTACTTGCCGATGGGGGCGCCAAACACGACGCGCTCGTTGGCGTACGCGGTCGCTCTGCGCAGGGCGGCATACCCCAGCCCCAGGGCCTCGGCGGCAATCAGCACCCGCTCTGCGTTCATGCCGTGCATGATCAGCTTGAACCCGTGGCCCTCGGCGCCGATGCGGTCCCGGACCGGCACCTTCCACCCGTCGTAGAAGAGCACGTTGGTGTCGACGGCGGCGCGGCCCATCTTGGGGATCTCGGTGATCTGCACGGCATCGCGGTCCAAATCCGTGTAAAACAGCGACAGGCCCTCGCTGGGCCGCTTCACCTGGTCGAGCGGCGTCGTGCGCGCCACAATCAAGATCTTGTCGGCCTCCTGGGCGGTGGAGATAAAAATCTTGGACCCCCGGAGGACGTAGTGGTCGCCTTTGCGGGTGGCGGTCGATTGCAGCTTCAACGTGTCCAGGCCCGTGTTGGGCTCCGTCACGGCAAAGCACGCGCGCTCTTTGCCCTGGATCAGCGGCGGGATCATGCGCTGCTTCTGCTCCTCGGTGCCGAACTTGGCCACGGGCTCGAGGCCAAAAATGTTGATGTGCACGGCCGACGCGCCGCCCATCCCGGCGCCGGACTCGGCAATGGTCTGGAGCATGACGGCCGCCTCGGCGATGCCGAGCTTCGAGCCACCATACTCCTCGGGGAGACAGATGCCGAGCCAGCCGTTGGCGGCCAGATCATTGTAGAGCTCCCAGGGGAACTCGTGGTCGTTGTCCTTCTTCAGCCAGTAGTCGTCCGGGTACTTGGAGCAGATCTTGGCGATGGCCTCTCGAACGGATGTCTGGGACTCGCTCCAGTCGGGCAGATTGGTAGGGAGATATTCTGTGGCGCGGCTCTGGATGGCTCTGGATGTCTGGATCTGGGGAAGAACACAAGGACGGACGAGATGTGCTATTGCTGGTCGTGGGAGTGGTCTGGAGGACCTCAACCCTCTTAGGAACGGCCCCCGCAACATGGTCTCCCTTTTTGGCGATGTGTATTCGACTCGATAGATACGAACGAATAGATTTGAAACAATGGATGGGAATTGTAATATAGAACTTGAGGTATGCGAAATTGCTATGGACGTGATGGATTTGGCAGCTCACAAGCCCAAGTTCAAGCTTTTGAAGTCTTAACTAGTGCATATAAGAAAACGCCAATAAACGACAAGACGCCGACCTGAGCTATATGATCGCCAGCAACACCACTGGCAAATCATCCACGTTGGGGCGAGGTCTCGAGACTGTTTTCCCCGCATGGTTATGTGGTCAATGGCCCCATGGCGGATAAGCTAGACGGTGTCTTGGCCAACCAGACCGAGCATGGAGTTTCGGCACCGTTGGGACCGACAGACACATGCATGTCCGATTCTCGCAAGCGGCTATCTAACTCCAACAAAGCAGCAAACCAACAGGACACGGCATTTGTACCCGAGAAAGGCTGTTTGCCAATGGGGCTGTTAGTGGAAACGGCAAAGGGACGCTTCTGTGGTATTTCGACACAGCCTGCAATCTGACAAGATTTTAGACTTCTATTGTTTCCCCCCATGCTACTATTTGGTATGAAATTGTTTCGTATCTTTCTGAAGAAAGCACGGAGACGAATTGTCCCTTCTGTCGCCGACACATGCCGATCACCATCGATTTTCCGCCCTGTGAATGCTTCATGCGGGGTAAGACGGGATCAAGCTAGAGCTGCGTGCATCTCGGGAACGAACTAACTCGTCCATTTGGAGCTGCCGAGGCAGGAGCTGATTGTCGACGGGGAGCACAATACAAGGATCAGTGGGATGATTGCGAAAAGTCAGTCGTAACCCCTTCACCATCTTAACTGATACGTTTTGCGGCTGGAGGTCAACATGAATTGGCCAATCAGACGCGTTGGTTGGGCACTGGGCCGAAGTGAAGGCGTCGCTCAACTGCGTGCTGCCCAAAGAACTGCTCAGAAAACCAGCAGAGTATTGAGAAGACAGTACTCTGCTTCAGCAGAGACCGAGTTGGACCCGGCCAACAATCCAGGGCCACTGAAGGGAGTGCGCATACTGGACCTGTCCCGAGTGCTAGCTGTAAGTCAGGGGCTGCCCGCGTGAGCTTTTCATAACAGACAGCTCATGCACGACGCCCAGGCACCTTTCTGTACGCAGATTCTCGCAGACTACGGCGCCGATGTTATCAAGATCGAAGCACTGGGCAAGGGGGTAGGCTACACTCGAACCAGGCTCCACTTGAGCCACCAGTTCACTACTATCCTTCTACAAGACAGCGAGTGCTAAGTTTGCCCACTACAGGACGACACAAGACACTGGAAGGTACCGGGCGAGAACGCACGATGGAACAAAGAGGCCGGCCCCATGTCCAACTACTTCACGGCCATCAACCGGAACAAGCGGTCGGTCACGCTGGACCTGAAGCATCCCAAGGGAAAGGAGGTCCTGCTCAGCCTGGCCAAAAAGGCCGATGTTCTGTAAGTGTGAATATCCGTTTGTTCCTTCTTTCGTGACTGTTTTGAGCAGGCGTTTCTTGTCTTCCGTTCCTGACCTAGGCAGACTGGAGAACTTCAAGCCAGGCACCATGGAGCGTCTCGGCCTTGGATATGACCGTCTCAAGAAGGAGAACCCCGGATTGATCTACGCCAGCGTGTCTGGTATGTCAAGATCTCATGCAGAGAATGCCACCTGTCTGTGGACGTCTACTAAAGCAAAGCATCCTCCTTAGGCTACGGAACATCAGGCCCGTTTGCCGACCGTGGCGGCTACGACCAGATGATCGGCGCCGAAGCCGGTCTGCTCCATGTCACCGGCGAACGCAACGGACGCCCTGTGCGGCCCGGCCTCGGCATGGTGGACATGTCCACCGGCTTGTACACACACGGCGCCATCCTGGCCGCGCTCTACGCGCGCCAAGGCCACGGCGGCCGGGGCCAGCGCATCGACGCTTCGCTGTTCGAGACCCAGATCAGCCTGCTGACCAACGTCGCCCTCTCGTGGCTCAACCTGGGCGTCGAGGCCGAGCGCTGGGGCTGCGGACACCCGAGCATCGCTCCGTACGACGCCTTCCGCACCAAGGACATGTATCTGGCGTGCGGTGCCACCAACGATGCCCAGTTCGTCTCGCTGTGTACCAAGGTCTTGGGCGAAGACGACCTGGCTACCGATCCCCGGTTCGCCACCAACCCCAAACGCGTCGAGAACCGCGACGTGCTCATGCCCCGGCTCGACGCCATCTTCCGCACCAGGACCACGGCCGAGTGGATGGAAGCGTTCGAGGGCACGGGCCTGCCGTTTGCGCCGATCAACAACATGGAGCGGACGTTTGTGCACCCACAGGTGGCGGCGCGGGCCATGGTCACGGCAATCTCGGAGGAGGCGTTCGACGCGGGCACGCTACAGATTCTGGGGCCGGCGGTCAAGTTCAGCGAGACGAAGGCGACGGTTCGACGGAAGCCGCCACGGCTGGGCCAGCACACGGACGAGGTGTTGGCGGAGGCTGGCTGGGATGCGGATTCGATTGCTGCGCTGCACAAGGAGGGGGTTGTTTGAGGAGGCGGGAAAAGAAATGAAAGATATTCATACCGAGTCTGTTGTAGATTAGATGCTAGAACAAGGAATGTTTCGCCTTTCGGTAGTATTGGACCTAGATAAGTCGTGATGTGGAAAAATGAAGCCGAAGTCACCGCCAAGATATGGATAATAATTCATGCTGTATTCCGTATTTGTTTTTTTTTGCAAATAAAAACACAAAAAAACAGTTCGCAAGAATGACACGTTGTCACCGTCACAAGCATGGCTCGAAAGGCGCATCTTGTCGCGTTGGCAGAGCAATACCTATCTGAGGCTGGAAAGGAACCCCAGGAAACAAGTGGTGATCCGTCGAGATCCGTCTGGGGTAGAGCTTGCTACGATTTAACTAGTTAGTGCCGTTCTCCAGGCGGGCAGGATGACCAAAGTCTTAAATTACTGACTGGGCAGGCGCCCCGCTTTTCCCCCTTGCACTTGCCCCCATATTACAAAACAGCCGAAGAAAGGCGGCAGCCACCAGCGACGGCAGGCACGAGAAGCCGAGGCCAAAGAAGAGGATCCACCGACAGAGCTGCTCCTTCCCTAGCGAGTGGAACAGCTATTTTTTATTATGTCAGAAGGGAGTTTTGGAGAGGCGAATGAGGAGCAGATGAACTAACCAGCTAGTCAACTAATGGCACTTTTGACGTTTTCCGAATGCGAAGGGCTTCACAGGCTCAACAGACACAACCGACCATCCCGTCACAACAGACGTCCGCGCAGACTCACGGCTGTGTCCCAACCGCCATCGCTTCCCGCCCTTGCATTGGCCTGCCTCTTGCGACTTCACAGTGTGCTGTGCGCGCAGGGTGAACGCGTCGCACTGCGGGGGAAATTCGGGTTCTGAAAGAGAACAAACATCACGACAACCCACGGCCGCCCACGAACGCTCAATCGCGGTCCCGTCGCCACTCCGCCGCCATGGCTGCATCCACTGCGCCGCCGCCCGACCTGCTGGCGCGGCCGCTCAGACGACGTCGGCGCCGGCGCCGGAGGCAGGACAAGCCGGCCACAGCTGCGCGACTCGTGCTGGACGACCACGTCCGAGGCGACGTCGGCATTCTGTCGGAGGACCTGTTTGCGGACCTATTTCCACATCTCCACCGACAGGAGCAGGAGCAGAAAGACGGTAAGCAACAGACAGCGGGGGGAGGCGTGCAGAGAAGCGCGCGGGGATGGACAGCCAGCCGGCCAGCACAGCCGGCGAGTAGCAATGTCCACTGATTGGAATTGCCTTTTTCTTTTGTTTCTACCTGTTTGCTTTTGGTGGTTTTTTGGCGGTTTTTTTTTTTTTTTTCGTTTTCAATTTCTTCCCTTCGACCTCTCCCTAACAATCTTCTTTGCTAGGTCCCGACTCTACCGCGACGCCCGGCTTCGGCTCCTCGCTCTCGCTGACGCTCCCGCCCGCAACCCCTACGTCCTCCTCGCCTGCATCTGCTCCCGAGGTCTACTACGTGGCCATTGCCCCCTGGGTCCCCAAGTTCTCGCCCGAGACCACCGACTGGACCGTTGTCCCCGTGGCCAAATCGTCGGCCCTCGCGCCCTCGACCGTCCAGTTCTCGCCGGCCTCGCTGGCTCTGCAGAACTTCGCGGCCAACCTCCAGCAGGTGGCCCCCTCGAAACTGACCGGCCACAGCCGTCGCGGCATCGAGATCCTGGTCCTCGACGTCGAGGCCGTGGCGCTGGACACGGTTTTCGTCGATCTCGAAGGCGATCTCGCCAAGCGCCTCGAAAACGGCGAAGGCACCTTCTTCCGCGAGCACCCGTCGGCCTCGGCCATCTACGCCGCACGAGGGAAGGGCTCGGGGCCCAACGGCGTCGCCACACCGGACGAGAAACTGACAGCAGCCCTGCGTGTGGCTCTCGGCACCCTCCAGGTCGTCCACAGCGGCGACCTGTTTCCCCTGCCCCTGCCGCCACACCCCATCACGCACGTGCCGCCAAACCCGGGCAAGGTCTCCTTCTGCGAGCCGGTGGCCCAGGGCGTTCTGTCGCCCACGACGAAGATCATTGTTTCCCGAGGCAAGCTGCACTCCAAAAGCGGCGGCCGGGGCGCACTGGCGCCGCCGACGCGCAAGCTGAATGGCGTCACCGAGGACGACGGCGAAGACACGGCCAACGACCAGTTCTTCTCGGCCGCAGAGGACACGCGCAACGAGACCGACACGGGCGCCCGGACGGACGGCGGCTCCGACCCAGATTCGCAGTCGGGCTCCGACATGGACCTGTCTCCCGGCGAGCACGACGACGACCTCTCGGACGACTCCATGGACGACATGATCTCCCTCCAAGCCCCCACCCTTCCTGCCACGATGGCCAGCGGCGTCTCGACGCTCCAGCCCGGCTCGCCCATGACTGTGGGCCGTGGCCGGCGGACAAACGGCATCGCCACGCCCAGCTCCGTCTTCTCCAGCTTCACGGCGACGACGGCCCGCCAGGACCGACCGCGCGGGCGTCTGTTCAAGGCCCAGGGCCTGACCGCGTCCATTCCGCCCGAGCTGCTCCATCCGAGGCCGGGCGCCGAGCACGACGACGAAGCGCGTGTGTACGTCGACGTGAAGGACCTGCCGCGCATTGGCTGCTTCTCGGGCGACTGGGTCCGTCTCGAGGAGGCCCAGGAGCCGCCAGCCAACGGGTTCGGCCGCTTTGCCCTGGGCAGCTTTGGCGAGCCCGTCGACGACGATCCGGACTGGCGCCCTGTGCGTGTCTTTGGCTTGCCCGAGGGCTACTCGCGGCGGCCCGTGACGCGGATTCCCAGCGCAAAACACGAGGGCGGCCGGAAGCTCTCGTTCTTCGAGTCGCAGATGCCGCGACCTTCGAGCCCTGTCGCCTACGTGTCGCCCATCCTGCTGGCCAACATGCAGAGCACGCCATACCTGCGTCTGTCGCCGATCAAGGCCAGCCAGCCGAAACGCATCGGCGGCCGCTCCTCGTCCAAGCTGGCGGCCACCGCCCAGCCGCCCTTTGCGCAAAAGGTCATCATCCAGCAGGTCCGCACGCCGGTGCCCATCGAGAAGGCCGTGCAGGGCGCTGTCGTGGCGGGCCTGAAGTCGCACTTTGAGAAGAAGCTCCGAATAGTCAAGGCCGGCGACTTCATTGCGATTCCCATCGATGCCCAGCTCGGCCGCACGATGAGCGACATGCTCCAGACCAGCGAGAGTGCTGCTGTGAGCGACATTCTCTCGCTCACGGGCGGCCAGAAGGACCCCAGCAGCGCGGCTGCGAGCAGCAGCAACGGGACATCCAGCTCTGCGGCCAACAACAACAACAGCAGCAACAGCAACGGCAACAGCACCAGTACCAGCGCAACCAGCACGGCGGCCAAGCCCAGTCTCCAGGCGGACGCAGTCGCCTGGTTCAAGGTGAGCCAGGTCCAGGCCCAGCCACCACAGCCGCCGCCCCAGCAACGCATCGGTGGGACCGACACCGAAGAGGAGGAGAGCATTTGGGGCAGCCACGTCGCCTGCGTGGACATCTCGACGGCTCATCTGGAGCAGTCGGGCACGACCACAACCCGCATCCCGGGCACCAAGGACAGCAACTGGCCGTACTATCTAGGTCTCCGCGAGGCCCCGCGGCGGTATGGCGACACGGCGGCGGCGGCTGTTATCGAGCCCGAACGGAAGCCCGTCTCGCCGCTCCGGCAACAGCTCCGGGACCTTCTTGCGGCCACCACAAGCAAGCGGGCCATGCAGCTCAACATGCCGCCCGTGGCCATCCTGCTCGTGTCGACACAGCGGAACATCGGCAAGGCCGCCGTGGCAACAAACGCGTGTGCCGACATGGGCCTGCACACGTTCACAGTGGACGCCTACGACATTCTCAACGAAGCCGGTGCCGGGGGCCGGGACGCGAAGACCGAGGGCGTGCTCAAGGCCCGGGCAGGCCTGGCCATGAGCTGCGGGCCCGAGTGCTGTGCTCTGCTGATCCGCCACATGGAAGCACTCACGGCCGACCGGATGGTCTCGTCGATGAAGGAGGTCCTGGCGGATGCCCGAGTCATCATCGCCACCACGACGGAGGCCGACAAGATCCCCGACGGCGTCCGCAGTCTCTTCACACACGAGCTCGAGATGCACGCCCCCGACGAGGCCGAGCGCGAGTCCATCCTCCGCAACATTGTCAACGACCGCGGCATTCTCCTGGACCCGGAAGTCGACCTCGGCAGCGTGGCACTCAAGACTGCTGCACTGGTCGCGGGCGATCTTGTCGACGTGGTGGACCGCGCTCTGGTCTGTCGCCGGACACGCTTGGAGAAGCTGGTGGCGGAACGGTCTGCTCTTGCCTCCCGCGCAGCGTCAGCCACTGAGCAGGGGAGCAGCAGCAGCAACAACACCACGAACATCACACTGCGGGATATCCAGGTGGCCGGTGGTGCGGCTGTTCGGGGCCTGACCAAGGCCGACTTTGATGCGGCGGTGGACGCCGCGCGCAAGAACTTTGCCGATGCCATTGGCGCGCCCAAGATCCCCAACGTGACCTGGAACGACGTCGGTGGTCTGGACAATGTCAAGGACGTCGTGACGGAGACCATCCAGCTGCCGCTGGAGCGGCCCGAGCTGTTTGCCAAGGGCATGAAGAAGCGCTCGGGCATCCTGTTCTACGGCCCGCCGGGCACCGGCAAGACGCTGCTGGCCAAGGCCATCGCCACCGAGTACAGTCTCAACTTCTTCAGTGTTAAGGGTCCCGAGCTGCTGAACATGTACATTGGCGAATCCGAAGCCAACGTGCGGCGCGTCTTCCAGCGCGCCCGCGACGCCCGCCCCTGTGTCGTCTTCTTTGACGAGCTGGACTCGGTGGCCCCCAAGCGGGGCAACCAGGGCGACAGCGGCGGCGTGATGGACCGTATTGTGTCGCAGTTGCTGGCCGAGCTGGACGGCATGTCGGGCGGCGGCGGCGACGAAGACGACGGCACGTCCGCAGGAGGCGTGTTTGTCATTGGCGCGACCAACCGGCCCGATCTTCTGGATCCGGCCCTGCTGCGTCCGGGCCGCTTCGATACGATGCTGTACCTGGGTGTGTCGGACACGCACGACAAGCAGTTGCGGATTATGGAGGCGTTGACGAGAAAGTAAGCCCCCCCCCCCTCCCTTGAGAAAAAAACAAGAATGCTACCCCCCCTTTCGCCCTGGATCCCTACGTTTTGCTAACGATCGTCTTAGATTTACCCTCCACCCAAGCGTCTCGCTGCGCGCGGTATCCGAGCGCCTGCCATTTACGTACACGGGTGCCGACTTTTATGCCTTGTGCAGCGACGCCATGCTCAAGGCGGTCACGCGACAGGCGTCGCAGGTGGACGCCAAGATTGCGGCCATCAACGAGACCAACCGCGGCCCCCAGGGCAGCCAAAAGGCCATCTCGACGGCCTACTACTTTGACCACTACGCGACGCCGGACGATGTGGCGGTGGTGGTGACGGAGCAGGACTTCTTGGACGCGCACCAGGAGCTCGTGCCGAGCATCAGCGCCGGCGAGCTGGCCCACTACGAAAAGGTGCGGGCGACCTTTGAGGGCAGCCGCAAGAAGAAGGACGGGAAGGACGGTGGTTCGAGTCAAGGAACGACGGCAGCAGCAGCAGCAGCAGGAGCAGCTGCGGTCACTCCCGTGTCATCGTCTGGGTCGTCGTCGGCAGCAGCGCGGGCCGCACGGCGAGCCGGCAAGGCGCTCCTGGGGCGACTGGGCAGCAAGGGCAAGGGCAAGACGGCCGCGGCCTTGGCGTCGATGCGGTTCAGCGATGTGGAAGAGGAGGACGAAGAGGACGAAGAAGAAGACGGCGACGACGACGCGCATGCCAACGAGGGTGGCAATGACGACGACGATGACGACGATGGCGACGACGACGTGTTTGCGACGCCCAATGGCAGTGGAGGGCACGGGGGGCGGAGCGGTGCGGCCAGCAGCAACGGCAGCAGTGTGGTCGGCAACGGCCAGGCGGCCGCTGTGGGCAAGGGCAAGGGCAAAGGCAAGGCTGTGGCGTCGGGATCCTTCCAGGACCAGCGGGCGAGCGACGACGAGGATCTGTACGGTTGAGGGGGGGGGTAAGCCTCTAGTGAGTGTTGGCTGATGGTGAAAAGAGAACTGGATCTACAGAACCAAAAAAAAGTTGCCATCTTTCTCTGTGTACAATACAAAAAAAGAACAAAAAAAGCCAAAAAGTCGACAAACAGACAGACAGACCTAAAAAATTGGGCAGCATTGGTAGGGACGGCCAAAAGAGACTTTTTGCTGTAGAGCATGGGTTGGTCTTTGGGGGGGGGGGGGGGGAATAAGTACAAAAAAATTTGATGGTGTATTTTCTCATGTTTCTTTTGCATACAAGTTGTCACGGAACTATGGCCTTGTCACTCTCTGTGTCCCCTCTGTCCCCTCTGTTCCCTCTGGTTCACGCTGTTCGCGCTAGCCTGTCTCTACCGCTTCTTCCCCGAGGACTTGTGCGACTTCCCTGAGGACTTGTGCGACTTGCCCTTGCTGGATGATTTGGCCGACTTGTCTTTGGCCGACTTGTCTTTGGTCGCCTTGTCCGCCGCCTTGGACGTGTCCTTGGCGGCTGTGCTGCTCGCACTCTTGGCTGCCGTCGACGATTTCGCTGCGCTGGCTTTCGCTGCTGCTGCTGTTGTTGTTGCTGCCGCAGTCGCTGCCGCCGCCGGTTTCACCTTGACATACTCCTCCTCTTCGCTGTCATCGTCGTCGTCGTCGTCGTCGTCGTCGTCGTCACTGTCCTCCTCTTCCTCGTCGTCATCGTCGTCCTCATCGTCGTCGTCGTCCTCCTCCTCATCATCATCATCATCGTCATCATCGTTGTCACTCCCTTCCTCCTCCTTGATGGCCTGCTCCTTCTCCACCTCGGCAATCTCCTCGGCCGACAGCTCGCTCGACACCCGCGCGCCGTGCAGACTCGTCACGGGCGCGTCGACATCAGTCGGCTTCCAGCGGGTCGATGTCGGGCTCTGCAGGACCTTGGTCAGGGAGGCGGCCTCTTTGGATTGGGCGTCGCTGCCGCTGCCCTTCCAGGCCCCCGAGGTCGGGGACTGGAGGCCCGCCGCAGCCGCAGGCGAAGCTGTCGACGACTTGGTCTTGACCGGCGTGGCGGCGGCAACCGCTTTGGCTTTGGGCTTGGTGTCGTCTTCTGCCTCATCGTCGTCGCTGTCGTCGTCGTCGTCGTCGTCGTCGTCGTCGCTATCATCGTCGTCTTCGTCGTCATCTTCGTCGTCGTCACTGTCCTCTTCCTCTTCTTTGGTCTTGGCCTTTGGTGTGGCGGCCGTTGCGGCCGCCGCTGCTGCTGGTGCTGCTGCTGGTGCTGCTGCCTTGTCCTTTGGCTTTTCAGCCACTTGTGCCTTTGTCGTCTCCGTCTCCTTGGCCTTAGCCTTGGCCTTGTCGTCCTCCTCTTCTTCGTCACTGTCATCATCATCGTCATCGTCATCGTCGTCATCATCGTCTTCCTCATCCTCCTCTTCCTCGTCATCATCGTCGTCCTCGTCGTCCTCGTCGTCCTCGTCTTCCTTCTTGACGTCCTTGGTTGCTGATGCTGCCTTGGTATCGCCTTTCTTTTCCTCTTCTTTCTTTTCCTCTTCCTTCTTTTCTTCTTTGCTCTTTGTCTCCTCCTCTTTGCTCTCCTCCTTGCCCTTGGCCTTCTCCCGTAGACTCGCCAGCTTGGTCTCCTTGGCCTTGGCGGCCGCCTCTTCGGCCACCCGGATGGGCAGGGCCTTGGTCGGTTCTTTGGCGACTTCTGGTTCTTTTTCTTTCGTGTCCTTGGTGGCTGCCACGGCGGCGGCGGCCACACCGGCGGCCGCCGCCGCCGCTCCTTTCCGCGGCGCCGGACCGCCCGGACGCTTGAACATGCTCTCCGGCGGCGGCGGCTTCTGGCTGATGGGCGGCTGCGTAAACTCGTCGTAGAAGATCTTGATGTGCTGCCGCAGCTCGCGGTACTCGTTCCACTCCTCGACCTCGACAATGTCGCCCAGCACGACGCCCTCCTGGACCAGGCCGGGCAGCTTGCGCTGGCGGCCGGACTCGTCCTTGCCGGCGCGGCGGCCCCAGATCATGCGGGCCTTGTCGTCGGTGGACAGGTCGACGGCCTTGAAGGGGATGCGGTTGGCACGCAGGATGGTTTCGAGGCGAGACGTGGCGGTGATCACGTACATGGACCCGGACGCGAACGAGGTGTAGATGTAGAGCGCCGGGTCGGTGGAGTACGAGGTGGATGTCGACGCCATGGTTGGGGGGAGGGGGGGGAGGGGGGCGGTTTAGGTGATTCGCTAGAGGTCTGCGTTTGATTTTCTTCCTTTCTGAGAGTCTTGTCGACCAGAAGAGCCAGTCTGGTCGTGGTCGTCCGTGTCTGTTGGTGCTGCTGCTAGTTTTTGTTGGAGGGGTTTTCTTGTCGTGTTGTCTTTCAAATGGCTGTCTGGCGTGGTTGCCAGGGGGCGTTCGCGGAGGGAAGGCGCGAATGGAGGGGCTGTTGGGTTGGAATGGGGCCGCAGAAAAGGAGGGGTCTTTCCCGTTTGGGGGGCAGTTGCAAAACGCGTTTCATACTGCATAGGATTTCACTAACATCTAACAATCAGAGTCACCAATGGCGTCTCCTTGGGACGGCATGTCTGGCTATTATGGGAATATCCGTATTCTGTTGTCCTTTGTTGGCTCAGCTCTCCGTGGCAACTCCTCTGAACCCGATTCAGGTTGACCTGCGTTTGCCCACATGTCCCGGCCAGGCCCCACGAGACAGCAAAGCCCAGTGCGTGGTGAAGTTTCGCCACAGGCAGCAAGCACTAGATCTGCCCGTGGACTGGCAAACCGTCCGCGTCATCTGCATTGCCATCCATCTTTGTCGCGATCTTGCCCCTGTCCTGTCTGTAAGAATCACGTGTGCTGGCGGGGGCTCGGGAGGGGGCCGCGTGAACCGACCCCCGCAGACAACGACGCTGCTCTACGAGTACATTGGCCATTCGAGCCTGCGCTCGCTGTCCTTCTGTATGAAAGATCTCAACATGGTCCCTCCCTTATTTGCGCCGACCTGCCAGGCATGGCTGCCACGGGTGTGCCACCGTCCAGAAAGCCGGGCTCGATTATCGCCCAAGGCGCCTCCTGCTTTGTTTCCTATGCCGATGGTCACACCGTTCTCCAAGGCTACGCGATCTGGATCGATGGAAAGCGTGTTGCCTACTACAGCAGGAGCTGTGAAGAGACCGTGTCGTGCGAACACCAGGTATACCAACGCCTCGGCAAGCACCCGCGGATCCTGGCGTGCCGGAGGTCGGCCCCGGCGTCCACGCGCTGTGCCTGGAGCTGGCGCCGCTGGGCTGTCTGCGGCAGGTCATCCCGCCAGGATGCGGACTACCCGGCCGCGGCTTCTGACCCGTCTGCACATGTGTCTAGACGTCGCCACGGGGCTCGGCTACGTGCATGCGAAGCAGGCCCAGCACGCGGGCCTGAGCTGCCGCAACCTCCTGCTGTTCCCGGGCTGTTTGCTCTGGGGCCCGGCCGTCTACGAAATCATGGCCTGGAGGAAGCCTCGTGGAGAGTTGACGGACCAGGAGGTGGAGGCGCGTTCTGCCCAAGAACAGTTGCCTGTGCTCACATTGTCTGCGACTGCTGGCATGGGAAGTACAAGAGTGCGGACAAAGTGGTCCCCTCTCGGCATGAAGCGTTGCGATGCACGTAGTCACTAAACATGTCCACTTCCACGACCAAGCGGCTCCTGCTTTTGCAATTCCACGCCTGTTCGTCTGTCTCTCTCTCTCTCTAAAAGCTCAGATGGCACGGCCACGCGCCGTCGCCGGGGTGTCCGTTCCGCTGCCGCTCCTCCTCGGCGCTGTCGTCGTCGTCGTCGTCGCAGTGTGCCCATCGGCGGTCCTGCTGGATCTGCAGCCGCCGGTTCGTCGCGGCGGCGCCCAGGCTGAATACAAACGCCGGGTCCGGCAGCGTCTTGATCTGCTCGGGCGCCAAAAAGGGGAACGCGCGGCCCACGGCGGCCAGCACGCTCGTCATGTTGGCCGCGCTGCCGGCGACCACCACGGCCCGGAGCCGGGACGCGTCCTCGGTGAAGCGCGTCCGCTCCCAAAAGTCGGTGATGCCGCTGGCCAGGCGGGCCAGACGTGCTGTGGCGTCGTCGTCTGGGCGTGTCGCGTCCGGCACGGCGGCCGCGTCGACGCGCGTCGCGCCGAGCTCGGGCAGGGCCGCCGGCCGCGTGTGGTGGGCGTCCACGGCGTGGACGCAGTGGCCGGCAGCCTTGAGGCACACGTACGTCAGCTCGAGGTAGTCTGGCTCGTAGTTGACCAGCAAGATGTAATTCTTCTGGGGCGCGTCCTCGGCAAACTCGGCCAGGTCGGCGGCGTTGTGCTCGGTCCACGTGTGGCGGCTGCCGGGCCGTCGCGCGCGGCCCAGCGTCTCGGGGTACGTGAGGTTGAACGCCGTGCGGACGGCCTCCATGTGCGTGACGAAGCCGACGCTGAGGCTGTCTCCGTCCGCCCCGGCCGCCGCCCCGGCCGCGGGCGCGCCGCCAATCTCCGTGGCAAAGTGCAGCCGCGTCTCGCGGTGCAGCTGGGACAGCAGCTGGGCAGAGACGTTGTACGGCGTCACGACATGGCCGACGACCGGTGTCTGGCCCAGCCGCGCCGCCGAGGCCGTGACCACGAGGTCCATGGCCTCGAGGAAGGCGTGCGCGTCCGCGCGGCAGCTGCGGAACGTCGTGTGCTTTTCGCTTTCCCTGGCGGACGTTGAAGCACAAGTGTCAGTGTCGCCATGCCGCAACGCTGTTGTGTCTGGGAGTGTACGACTGTCATACACACCCTCCGGTAGACTCACTTGATCGCGGGAATGCAGAGGCCCCGGTAGTTCCGGGTTTGGGAGAGGTGCCGGGTCACCGCTCTCCAGCTTTCGGGAGCCTCGACCTTGGCGACATGGACGGGCCGATCCGACGCATCAAAGTAGGTAGCGGTGCTAGAACAAGACAACAGGGAATCGTCAGCCGGACGATCCGATCTTCCCCTTCACCCCGATGCACTCACAGCAGGCTTGGTCCCAGGGAAATGCCCAGCGGCCGTGGCCGGGGCGTCGAGGCCAGGATGCGCCGAGCATCTTCCAGGGTCACGAGTGAGAAGGCCGGGTCCAGAGGCACGTCGGCGTCGTGTGCGTGGGCGGCGGCGTCATGCTGTCCGGGACCCGTAGTCGTGATCCTGGTTACCAAGCCGAAGATGGTCAAACCAAGGCACAAGATGCATCCGATCAGCTTCCAACTGCGCAGCGCCCGCCAAAAAAGCCAGTACACGCCGCGCGGACGCACCGTCAGCGACGGCGGTCTGTCAAGCAGCCGGATGCGGCCCATGATGAAGGATGCGTTGACGATGGAGGAGGTCCAGTGCTGGGGCGCGTCGAGCAAAGGGTGGGTCATGAAGTGGCCCCAAGAAAGGGTAGGAAAATAATGGGGCTTGCACCCAGCATGCAGCCAGCAAGGTCAGGGCTGACACGCTAGACTGAGATCACTACGGCACAGCGGGTTCCAGTGGTCTCTTCTCAGTGGTGAGCCTGAACAAGGGGATTTCGGTCTGCTTGTTTGTTTTCTTTCTTTTTTCTTTTCCTTGTTGGTTCGCCATTCATGAATAATGTCTGTTTTTTTTTTTCTTTTTTTTTTTTTTTCAGAAACTTGAATTCAAACAAAAAGTTACATGATCCAATTCTTGCTTCTTTCCATAGTCAACTTGCTCCTGCCCATCCGTTCCTTGATTCCTGTTCATTTTATTGTTTTCCCTCTTGTCCCCCCCTCCTACTCCAGATATGTTGGCCGCAACTCAAAGTACGTGTCCATCGTCAGCGTCTCCATCTCCTCGTCGCTGTACAGATTCGCCCGCACTTCCACCTGGTCGTGCGGCGCCTTGCCCAGGAAAAAGTTGCGCTGCGCCGCCGGCAGGTGCGTCCGCATCAGGTAGTTGGGGTGCGCCTGGCTCATGTACCCCAGCGCCACCATGATCCGGTGGTCGTCGCTGCTGTTGGGCATGCCCGCGTGCCACGTCCGCAGGTCCCGGATCAGAATGTCGCCCTGCCGCGCCTGCGGCTGCACCGGCGGCCGCACCTGCATGCGCGCCGCCAGGGCCGCCTCGTGGATGCGCGGGATCGGGTCGCCGATGCGCCCGTACGTCGAGCAGTCCTCGGCCGTGCGCGCCACCACGTTGTCGTGGTACGTCGTGTGGGCGTGCGAGCCCAGCCAGAACTCGGTCGCGCCGTTCTCCAGCGTAAAGTCGCACAGCGGGATGTTGGCGATGAAGTAGTACGGAAACAGCGGGTTGGCAAACGCGCAGTCCTTGTGCACGGGCTGGCGCATGCCCTTGGTGTGGGCTATGGCCGTGTTGGCCGTGAGCCAGTTCCACGCCGGCCTTGGACCGAGGTAGCTTGGTCATGTTAGAGGCAAGCCAGTTTGATTTAGCAAGGAAAAGGAAACGATTCAGCAAAGGAAAGGAAAAGGAAAGAAGAAAGAAGAAGAAAGAAGAAAGAAAGAAGAAGAAAAACCACATACGTATTGGCAATCTGCAGCACATAGGGATTGAAGTAGACATCCTCAAACAGGAGCTCGGGGTCGTTGGTGGGAGGGCGTTGCAGGAAGTTGGCTACAGCGAGGATTGAGTCAACATGGACATCCGAATATCAGTCGTGGGACGATCTTGCTGGCGTACACTTTACCCCGTGGTTGTAGCCTTGCTTGGGATCGGCAATGCGCTTCTCCGCATCGGCGCACATCTTCTTGTTCAGCGCATCGACATGGTCCACGTCGATCACGCCCCGGAGCAGGACAAGGCCGTCCTGGTGCAGCCCTTCGAGAGCCCGCGTCAGAGCCAGCGGCGAGTACTTGCCGTTGGCCTTGTCCTCGGCAGTCAGCTCAACAACCTTGGGGCCGTCGGGGAGCGTGGGCGCGGCGTCTGTGGCGATGCTGCCCATTGTGCTTGTTGGAGCAGGGTTGTATCTACAGTTGCCAGCGGATATGGAGTCAAGATCAGGGGATTCTGTGCCACTGCAACAGACCACGGGATGGGACGACGTACGCGCAGGCAAAATCCGGGGTTGCACCCTTTTTGGTTCTATTCCAGAAGAGTCCACTGGGGTCTGGGTCTGTGGGAGCGTCCAGTACGGGCAGCAGAGCAATGGAGACGTCCTCGTTTCCAGACACATCGGGGTTCCGAAAGGCATCCACATCGAACAGCCCACAGGAACAGCATGCAAGCGTGCCAGGTCCGTCTTCGCTATTTATCTACCCCAGTTCCGGCCGATGCCCATCCCCACCACATCGTCTTGCAGAACCCAGCCGGGGTGCCCAGGAGCCGCGGCCAATGGTTCGCCGGTCGCGCCCGGTCGTATTTCAAAAAGAGCTAATCGGCTGCGCGTAGCTTATCACGCCACTAGTCGGGTCCTGCTTGCCCAGACGATAGGATCAAGTAAGAGAGATTGATAGACAACCAGACACCTACAACTGAGAAACTGACTAGATCATAGATAAACAAGTCGACTACAAAAGATAGCCATACGCATGACGATAACATATGCAAAGCCAAGGGACACCAAAGATTCGATCTTGCGATGCGTCTTGGCAGCGTTCTCAAATAGGCACCCTCCTGCTTCGGAGACCAGACCGGGCATTTTCGCCCCGACGGTCACTGTAAATCCGGGCGTCGTGCGGGGTGCGCAGAGTGGTCGGGTCGCGGAGGAGGACCAGCATTGGCTGTTGAATCGTATCTGTCTCCCAGGAGATGGCCGAGGACCGCACGGATCGGCACCAGTACCAGCGTTTGTTGGCTTTCCCGCACAATGTCCGACTCTGTGTCGCTTCTCCGTCGTCGTTCACGCTCACAGTCTCTCAGCTGGCGCGCGGCATTGTCGGCCAGCATGATGGACACGTCTTCCCCCTCGCCCGTGCGACGGGAGAACAACGCCATGGCCAGCAGCGCTTGTATGGACAGCAAAGCCGGCCTTTGCGAGAGGAGTTCCGGGAGCACCAACATGGCATTGTTGTACGGCATGCGGTGGATGCGCGACAGGTCGTCTTCGGACCCGGGAGCCATCTTGACGAGCATCGCCAGGGCGAGGACGGCATTGACCAGGGCCCACCTGGCCGGGTGGCCGTCTGGGTCGGTTGTGCTCGCTGCATATTGTGCGTTGAGGAGCATCGTGAAGTCGTTTTGGTCGACCAGCGGGTGGTCGTGGGCAAATATTAGTGAAAAGGAATTGGCCACCAGCCTCGTGGCCATGTGTTGCGGGATCAGCGGTGTCAACGTCCGCTGGCCCATTGGGCCATTTCCTTGGCGAGCCATGTCCCGGAACGCCTGCAAATGCTGCTCGAACGCCCCCGGGAGCAGAAAGTCGGCAACAATGGGCGGGTTCAGACGTTGATCGTGCGTTGCTGTGCTTGCTCTTCGTTTGGTCGCCGCGACATACTTTGGTCTGCTTGCTTGTCACTAGTTGGGCGACGCATGAAGCAGCTGCGCGAGTTGTTCACTCACTTCTTCCCCGGTCCCCGCGTCCTGCGCGCGGATGCATAGACGCATTCTGCATTCCGCCTTTCGCAGCTCCCGCATCTCGGTGCGTTTCCGTCACACCGGCTCTTGCGGTGTTTGCATCGCACACATGCCTGCTTCAGTGAGCACACGTGTATCAGAATGCTGTACGAGTTGGCTTTTTTGCTTACAATCTGAACTTTGCTTGGCCGCGCAGAAGATGGCTTGCTACTGTCCATGTCCGATTTGGTTCCTGCCACAAGTTTTGCTTCCGCCAGAAACCGTTCACCTCTTGTATTAGTGGTATAAAATGCACGCGGAATCAAATTTGCTTCCGATGTGGAGTCCGGATTTGTAAAGACTGTTGCCGTCTTATCTGTACATCATACTGAATAGGGCACTGGAAGATCCAAAATACTTCCGCCACCTTAAATGACAGGTCGCTTAGCAATCTGTCTGGAGGGAGTTGCTTCCGCGCGCGTGTAATCATGGGCACCCAAGAACATTGTTTTCGCGATGCCTACGAATACAAATTTCCCCTGATCTGGTCTCAAAACCGTATATAAATGAAAATCCCTTCGGCAGTTCAATCTCGCCGTTCTAATTTTTTTACCCTGGCTAGACATTCCAATACAATCCAGACGTTTCGAGCTCACCTTGTCATTATGGATATCTTCATTCGGGGCAACGACGCCCTCACCATCAATACGGCTGTTGGTGTTGGCTCGGTTCTTTCTGAGCATGGCTCAGACTGGCTTTGGGCGGTTGTTGCCGTCCACATAGTGGCATTCGTAAGTGGCATCGGTCATACGAGTCTTCTTCCGGGTGTATTCGCAACTGACAAGATCTTTCCACACGCACGGGCAGCTCGGCATGGTCTTCTTCTCATTCACCTTTCCCGAAAGTCGACGTGTCTTCGTATACAACTTTGTTATTTCTCTCCTCGTCGGATCGGTGGCCTACTTTGCCCAGGCAGCCAACCTCGGCTGGTCGGTCGTTGACGAAGGCGGTGTTACCCGGCAGCTTTTCTACGCTCGTTACATCTACTGGACCGTGTCCTTCCCTTCTGTGGCCCTCGCACTGGGTCTGCTGTCGGGCGTCTCGTGGACCACCATCTTTTGCAATATTTTCCTCGCCTGGATCTGGGTTCTCACCTACCTCGCCGCCGCGTACACCACCACCAGCTACAAGTGGGGGTTCTTCGCCTTTGGCACGCTCTGCTGGCTGGTCCTCGCACTCAGCACGCTCAACGAGAGCCGCGAAGAGGCTGAGCGCCGCGGCATCTCGCGCGATTACATGGTTCTGGCCGTCTTACCAAATGCTCTGTGGATCCTCTACCCCGTGGCGTTTGGGCTCTCCGACGGTGGCAAAGTGATCGGCGTCACTGGCGGTGCCATCTTCTTTGGTGTGCTGGATGTTGTGATGATTCCCGTTTTGAGTTTTCTGTTTGTGGCTGTGGGCCGCCGCTGGGACTGGGAACAGCTGGAGTTGGCTGTCAGCGAGTTCCGTGGCGAAGGCCGGGGACGAGTGCATCCTGTTGAGAAGGCGCCGGCCGATCCCTCAGCTGAGGAAACAGGCATAGTGAACGAGATGTGAAATTGTCATGTCACAGATCAGAGCACACAGGCAAGTTGGCGATCTACGAGAAATGTGCCATAGATTCACTCTCAATTTCCTCCCCCCCCTCATTTTAGTTCACTCTTCAAGTCTTCGCAAAGACGACCGCGAAGTTGAACTGTCTTCTTTATACGAGGTCTCATTATTTTTTCTTCTCAAGTTTTCACCTTCTTCTCTAATCAAAAAGACACCGTGGGTTTGTCACCAACACCCCATGCCATTGATCTTTAGTTAGCCATTCCTTCGTTAGCCTTTCCTTCATTAGTTTCATTCCTTCAATAGATTTATTCAAATCGCGTGTCAGCCCTCGGAAACGGAGGGCCAGTGACGAGACCCTTATTGCGAGTATCAATTTCCCGACTTACAAAAACCCCGCGTCCGGAAAACCACTGTAGATACTAGGGCAGTCAGATTAGAGATTGATCTGGGGACTCCGTGCTCAAGAGACGACCAGAAGGAGCACGGCCTGCGGGTGTAGGAGCCTACAGGGAGACCTCCTTGTTTATAAAATAGTGAGCTGTGACCTTTGCATGGGTTGTAAACTATAGTATTTATTTGATCGTCTTGTCTGACCCTTGTCGTCTTTGAGGACGTTCTTTCTCTCTGTCATTGTTCACATCCAGCCATCGCAGCCATGACAGCATCGTCTATGAACAAGGTCAACGAGGTGGCCATCACGGCTTCCAAGGACCCCATACGGGCGACCAAGCTGGGGTGTTCTGAAGATAGCAAGGCGGTGGATGTCTTGGACACGTACCGCTCCTATTCACAGGAGTTCTCTCGTGAGACAAAACGCAAACGGCCACGAAAAAACCGACATTAGTTTCTGCGGATAATTGTGTCGATTTACCTCTGCAACTACCTCGACCGCAACTCTGCACGCGCGCCCGCCTTGCTGTTTCTTCCCGTGACCCCCGGCTGACAACACAGATCACACAAGTCAGACTGCAACCCCCCGTTGACGCCGAAGACGAGTCCATCGGCGGCGCAACGCTTTGGGAACTAATGTGCGACGTTGCACCATTTCGAGAATTGTCACCGGGGCAGGAATTTGTATGAAGAACAACACACCCCCATCAAGGAGAAGTTCGACCGGGAACGCCTTGCGTTTATGCGACTCCTGCTTTCTACAGGCACCCGCAAATCCGCCACACCACTGCTCACCGCAGCCGCCCAGCGGTTCGTTCCGATGCTTCAGCTGCTCCTTGAGTCAGATGTTGAGACTACGAATGACTCTAGCCTTCTTCACGAGATCATTAAGTCTAGTCGTATAAGATTCTCTTCCGATTCCTCCCCGACCCTCGTCCCGCTCTGCGGTGGCTCGGCGCAAACAGCGAGACACTGGGTCGCAACCTTAAACAGACGACAGATGTCTTATACACTTGCATTGCAAACACAGCGAATCGGTGGATGTCAAATGTCTTGCTGTGGCTGTTAAACCAGGCAGTGGCACTTGACGGCGCATTTGACACCATATCCAAATCACTCCCGAAACTTCACCGCGCACTTAAAGATGTCGACGTCGGAACCGGTGTTTCGTGGGCCGACGTCCGCCACTATAGCAGGGTGAGATGACAATGCAGCGAAATTCACCTCGAGAACCGGCTTCAGGATGAACCTGACTTAACTCCTAAAGATCTGTATCAAAAGGCTATGCTGTTTGTTGCATCCATCCAGTAGATCAGACGATTTGCAGACTCAACTTTATATGTTGTTAGTCACCCTTTTCCCTCACCCGCGAGATACTTTACCGATATCTGGTCGTACGTCTTTTTTTGAGCATCCCTCCCTAATCTGCCTTCGGTGTTCCTCGAATTTAATTTCTCCTCCCCGTAAAGTGTCTTCTTTTAATGTTTCTTTTAATAGTATACGCGCGTGTAACTCACACCGCTTGTCATTAATATCACTCTTTACTCGTTTAAAAGTTTTATTTATTTATATATATTTATAAAATAAATATTAAAAATAAAATAACTTTTAATTAATACAGTAAAACAATAATTTAGTGTATAAAATCTTATCGATGGAGGGCATCGTTTTTACATAGTAATTGGATGGAGATCCCTAGAGCCGCATATAACAAATTATTGTTTGTAATTGGCTGGCAGCCCCTGTAGCCACATGAATTGAGTGGGTATTATTTAAGAGGGTCGCTAGTGCGCACAATAACTACATGGTAAAACTTATTTTTATTAACACCACCGTATGTCATTGGCCATCGGTATCCACACGCACTATAGTTACTTACTCCGTAATAATTAAGGCACAGCTCTATTTTTAAGAAGGTTTATTCCACGACTAAAATCCCGTACATCTCAGTAACCACAGTCTCACTTCCACAGCGACCAAAGTTTCAAGCTTTCAAATTTTCTAGTCACCATGAAAAATATGTATAGGTCACCGAAGCGAGTGAGATTATCTCAGCCCTACAAACCACTGGACATAGCCGATGACCAGTTGGACAAGTCTCCCCAAGAGGAGCTTTTCTCGGGATATTCAACCATTCCCTGTAAGTATACAACCCTATGGATGTCTTTCCCATATACATTGTATTTCGAATCTCAACATGGCCATGCTTGACAAGATACCCGCTCGTCTGAATGGGGCTCAGAAGAATTGGCTACAGCCAAGGCCCTAGCACAGACAGAGGTCACGACGGAAAACGAACAGTTCATTAGGACCTTTCATCCAGCGTTCTTTGACACCGAACATGTTAGAGTCGATATCCTGTATTGGCGAGACAACTCTCGCGCATGGGTCATTAATTCTACGAATTGCTTTGTCCCTTACACCCATGCGGGCGGCCTCGAGATCCACGTTGTGCCGAACCCGAAGGCCTACCGCTATCCCTGTCTCGTCCACATCGACATTCGACCGGACCTCTTTGAAAAGTACCCCAATCCGCGCCGAATTCTTAACAACGACGACCTAGAGAAATTGCGAGCCATGTACCCAACCTCTTGCGGCGTGAGACTGTGGCTCGGGGCGACGATTGAAGTTCTGTACCCCACCGAAGCAGAACTGCGAAAAGACGTAATGCGATATGCTCCACTATCAATGGGCAATGGGAAGGTGGAGTTCGGCGTACTCAGCTGCAGACCATGTCGAGGTGCGTCGGTTCCTCGTGGACATCCGGTAGCCTCGGCTCCAACGGCTCCGCAGTCCAGCATCGGGCTTAGACTCCGAATGCCGGACGGTCAGTCGGCCATCACCACTGTCACGCACGGCTTTGTTCGCGATCCCAGCAGCGATGGGCTGATACGTCGGTCGATTGGGTTTCTGTCGGCCATCAAGAGCATGTTGACCAATTTTCACAGTCCCGGGCGAATCGAATTCGACCAGCCTTTTGTCCGCCCCTCAGACACTCCGACCACGAATACCTCCCTCGGAAAGGAAGCGTGGTTCGTCGACAGCAACAGGCGCGTTGGCATTATCAAGGCAACTTTCGACGCTCCCAGCGACTACTGCAGATACCCGGCTGGCTATTCCCACGACTTGTCGTTAATTTTCGCGGCGTCGGACAACGAAGCAGATCAACTTCCATCCGTTGACTCTCCCGCTGGCCTACCCGAGATACGTGAATGGGCGCAGGTCACAGACGCTCTGGGAGGAAAACCCCTATTTGTGACATCCACGATTTCCTTCTCGGATAAGGTGAAAACAACCCATGGACAAATTCTCGACCGCGCTACCAATGCGGCACTGAGGGGTAGTGTGCGCAAGGCGATGGCAGAGGGAGTCCAGTATCTGTGGGACACGGAGCTTCTCGACCAGTCAGTGTCTCTACTTTGGCGAGCCGTGCCCGAGCCCAGAGAGCTAGCTGTAGCGAAGGACGAGCATCACCGGAAACAGCTGAGACGGCTTTCTCGGTCCGTTCAGGGCTATTCCGGAAGCGTGCTCTGCCTCGGAAGACCAACGGACGCCACTGCAAAAGCTCTAGTCTTTCAGAACTTCGAGCTGCAGACGCCGATTACGATTGGCGAGGAGGAGCCGTATGAGGACGAGGTGTTTGTCAAAGGCGGGTTCTTGCTGCCTAGATTTGTATACGAGAAATGCACGTTGGAGCACAGCAGCACATGTAGCATAGGAAATGCAGTCAAGGATTTCTCGAGTGTTCCGAGAATGCGGAAGTCCACTGATTCTGATTCTGGCAAACGGAGTTTCTCTGAACTCGTCTGATGAAGGATTTAATACATTTTTTTGTCTGATATCCTCCTTACGCGTTGGACTTGGGGGGAGGGGGGGAAGAAAATAAAAATATTAAAAAGTAAACCAATCAAATAATACAAGGGGTTTACGAAACATTGGAGCAATCAGGTAACGGATTGTCCATTTCTTTGCTCCTATAAAGGAACATTAGAAGTAAACTGTCCAAGTTTTATTATAAACTCTAGTAGATGCAATAAGATGGTGAGGAGGGCGGGTAAAGAACCCCAAAAAAGTTCAACGCTCAACTACTAAGCAAGTCACAACAGGGAGTAGTAGCAAAGGTATAACATCGAAACTTGTTAACGACGTATCTGCTGCGTTCACAATAACGCAGGTTACTACTAAGACTACAACCATCATCGTTTACAAATAAGTCCACCGTCTACGTGCTCGGCCCGTTCCATTCCAAATCCACCGAGTATGCCCGCACCGTCTTCCACGTCGTCTTCCACACCGACCCGGCGTCCCAGGGCTGACAAGACAAGGCCACGGCCGTATCTGCGCGCCGCCGACATTGCAGCCTGTCCGCTTGCGGGTGCGGCGGCGCGGCAGATCCCGGACATCTGGGTCCGCCAGGTGAAGCCGGGCGGCGGGCCGGTGTGTAAGGAGACGTGCGTCGGGCTGTGGAAGCTGCTCGAGGTGTGAGCACGCCGTACAGTGGGGCGGCGACGGACGACGCGCAGCGCATGTCGGCGCTGGGCGCGGTGGACCAACCTGTACGGGTACCTGCACACATTGGATCCGAGCGCGTTGAAGTGAGAGGGCAGACGGGAGAACAGCTTCTTCGGGTGGCTGTCTGTGTGTACGAGAGAGTGAGTGTGTGAGTGTGTGAGCGTGGTGCAATAGGGTGTTGTCTTCCGCGTTTGTAGGAAGTTGTGCACATCTCACAGCGGTCAGCCTAGAGAGAGAGATTCTGGTCTGAATACGACATGCATAGACCAATAACTGGGGAGTTTGCCCCGAGTAAAATTGCCTGATCGAGATGATGATTCTCTTCCAACGGGGCGCCCTGACATCCAGCCGGCGCGAATTTGCCTGCCGGATGGGCGGTCTCCAGGCGTGCTGCACCCACCCTGTGCAGACATCCTGCCCTGGGGGACTGGCATCCTAGCGTGGTGCCGGAGTGCTTCCATTTTGTGGGCGGGCGTGCATTAGCTGTGGATCTTCGAGCTTGTCCTGACATCATTGCGGGAGGGTGTCAAGAGATGAATTGGGCCACGACGTGCAGTGCTTCATATGAAAACGAGACAAAACGGCAGTTGCATTTTTCAGCCCTTAAAAGCGTTGCATTGCCGTCCAAGTTTGATTTTACTATTTCTTGGCTTCGGGTGGTTGTTTTCCAGTAACCCAACCGAGAACACAAAGGTCAATCCCCATTTCAACGATCCCTTTTTTTTTTTCTCCTTTTTTCCCCCTCTTTTTCCGGCTTCTCCATATGGCGTTCTCTGGCTTCTGTGGCCACTATGGCTTCTTCGCCGCCGCGAGCAGCGCCTCGGCATTGTCTGCCTTTTGCACCGCGGCAAAGTCGGGCCGCAGCAGCTCGTAGCCCTCGGTCACGCGGCCGTAGGTGATGCCGCCCAGGCGGCTGACGGGCCGCAGCACGGCCGGGTCGACAAGGTTGCGGTCCTCGTTGATGGCGTCCTCGCGGACCCAGAAGCGGACGCCCTCGAGGATGGCCAGGGTGCCCGACGTCTTGCCCGGGTGCGCGCGGCTGGCAAACTCCTTGAGCTCCACGACCCGGCACTCGACGGCAAAGACGGCCTCCTGCACGCGCGCGGGCCGCACCTGCGTCGACGGCGCCTGGTGCAGGCCCGTCAGCCCCCACTCGGACACGCCGTACGGCGCATTGACCGACGCGGCGTTGGCGGCCTCGACAAAGTGCTCCGATATCAGATTGAGCACGCACTCGCCCGAGGCGTGCAGGTTGGCCAGCGTGTCCTTGGCGGCGGCCAGGCCGCCCGAGACGCCGACGGTGAAGATGGGCGGGTCGTGGTTGACCACGTTGGTATACGAGAAGGGCGCCAGGTTGGACGTGGTGCCGTCCGGCGACACCGTGCTCAGGAAGCCAATCGGCCGCGGGATGATGGCCGAGATGAGCAGCTTGTAGTTGTTGACGGGCGCCCGGCCCGCCGCGTGCGGGTCGATCTCGACGTGCGTCTTGGCCAGCGACGCGCCGCCGTCGTTGCCGCCCTGGCCCCATTGCCAGTTCGGGTCCGGCGTCTTGGTGTAGTGCCAGGCCGCCTGGCCGTCCCAGTCGGGCCGCGCGGCCTCGACGCCCTTGAAGTCGGGGTGCGGGTTGCGCTTGACCGAAGCCTCGTGCTGGGCGCGGGCCGCCAGCGCGGCCTCCGGGGTGGGGGGGGTGGACGACGACGATGCCATGTTGTTGGCGGTGGTGAAGAAGGTCTGGGCCGGATGGCTGCGTAGATGTGCAGAGCGAGGCGGCGAATGAGGCAGCGGACCACACGATAGCACCAGTAGTGAGCGGGACGGGAGGAAGGTACGCTTGCCAAAACAGCGGATCGCCGGCATGCCGATAGGAAGGAGCGATGGGAGGGGGGCGGCGACGACGGGTCAAATAAAGCACTGCACACTGGCGTCGAGGCCGCTCAATTAACAAATCATGGACCAATCGCACCTGATTAGGCGCAAGCGTGTCGAAGCCGCCGATGCACAAATCCTGGACCAGCTGCGCCTGGTCAAGCGCCGTACACAGTCCGAGAGATAACTCTTACTATGTAATTACATAGGATTATCTTCTCAGAATCATAAAAAATAAAAGAGGAAGGTGCCCCTCTTCCGTCGCTCCTGCCGCCCCGATGCCCCGTCTTTTTCGACGCCAGAGCCGACACGCTAAAATTCGCGGAACGTCGCCTAAAACCTCACCTAAGCCGTTTTGACGCCAGCTTCCTGGCCCCCC
>PCDI01000010.1:176613-212348 GCA_002778195.1 Raffaelea ambrosiae
CTTGGGAGACGTCCTGGACGTCCCCTGGATGCAGTCTTCCTCTTTCTTTGCCAGTGGCCGTCTTCTCACGCCCCCCATTGCGAGTAGTAAGATGAAGGACACACTCCAAAGACACATTGTGTTGCGTGGTGTCCCGCAGGCGTCCCGCAAAGCCCACCTGCTGCCATTTGCCGGGTCTCCACCCACCAAAAACCCCATTTTCACTCAGCCATTGGTTACGGTGAACTCGTAGTGATTGCTTCGTCCCACGGGATGTCCACACCCACTCAACCCGCCACACACACGCAAAACGGCTTTTTGCTCTGCTTGGCTTGTCGGCCATCCGCGTTGCCTGTTTGCAAAGGGGGCTTACACGCAGCCCACGGCCAATGGGAAGTCTGAGGCCCGCGCATCCTTCCCATTCCTGCGGGTTGCTGTCGAGGCTGGGCGCGCGCACACACACAGAGACAGACCACACATGCGCGCGCAGAGAGAGGGAAAGGAAAAAAAAAAAAAACATGTGGCCACTTTCCCGTGTGTGTGCTGAACAACCACTAGCGTGTCCAACCTGCAAATTGCTAGGATCTTGGGGGCCCTCTCGGGCCTCTTGGGCCTCTTGGGCCTCTCGGGCCTCTGGGGCCTCTCTTATTTCGTTTCCTCTGCGCACACACACCCAGGATAGCTGAACAGGCCTGTGTGCTGTGTGTGCGGCTGCGGGGTGGCCGAAGGGAGCAAGCATCCGCCTGGGCTTCCCGGTTAGGCAAGGCAAGCCGGGGGGCGCAATGGGATAGTGGCGGGGACATGCCTGTTTCTTAACATTTTCTACTCTTGGGATGTATGTCTGGCTTTTGTTTCTGGAACAATAGCACACTAGAGCACGGAAAGGGGGGAACGGGCCCAGCCTGGGAAGTCGGGGAGTCCAGCCAGGGCAGGCAGGCTGTCTGTCTGTCTGTCTGTCTATCCTTTTTTTGGACTTTCCGTCTTGGATCCAGGAGCTCGGGCGGGACATATAATACCGCAGGATGCTCTTCTGCCGATCTGATGTTCAGATTGCCGGATTCCTGTATTTTCTTTCTCTTTTCTCTCTCTCACACACACTCATTCGTTTGCTTCCCTTGTCATTGTCCTGTCTCATGCCTGTCTCACAGCTTCGGCCTCGTGACTCCTGGCTGAGTCCCGAGGTTCTCATACAAGGGGAAGCGGCTACCTATCTGTCCTGATAAGCCTGCGAGCCATGATTGATCCGTGGCTCATTCTCAGCCCTGAGGCGGTCAAGATGCACAACGGCTGGGCAGATGGTGCCGTCTGCTCTCAACTCGGTCCTGTTCCGTTTGTTCTTTTTTCTTTTTCTTTTTCAAACTCGAACCACATGTCTCGCTTTCACACAACTCACTTTGTCGCAGACAGACAACATAAAGCGCCCGACATCTACTCCTTTCATCTACGGACCTGCTTCTTTTCTACAACCTCTCCTCAGCAGTACTCAACGGTATTGGTTGGAGTCTTGCATTGCAATACATAACTGGCTGCAGCTCCAAGTGGAACTCCCTGTCGTCTCTCTTTCTCCCGGAAATTAACCAAAAAAAAAAGTTTTTCTTTATTTCCTCCCCCCCCCAAAAGTATCATATCACAAAAACATGCAAGTTCATCTAAACACCCAATACACCCCATGTCCCTGTGGTCATTTTCGTCCAGCCTGTTTTCCGTCATCCAGTTCCTATTTGTGTCCCCATTCCTCATTTTTTTGGGTATTTCTTGTCTTTTTTTTTTTGCGTTTCTCCGTTGCGGCTTCCCTCTCACCACCAGTGATCAGGTTGCGACACATCTCCCCAGAATGGGGACAGCTCCGGCACGTTCCACGACACCGAAGAAAACGGGTAAGTCGTGTCCATCAGCGGGCCGCTGGTGGACAGGTCGCTGGGGTTGATATGCCCCGAAATAATGGGCATGAACGACTCGTCCGGGCTGCCCACGGACTGGCTCGCCGCGGTTGAAGCCGCGCCCAGGTCACCCAAGTCGTCCGACTCAAAATACGACTGCTGCATCTGCAGTTGCAGGTGCAGCTGCTGCTGGAACTGGTCCGCCTGGAATGCCGATGGCTGCGTGGTCATCGGCAAGTCCTGCAGCAGCGGTTGCGGCGTGGTCTGGGGAGTGGGCGACTGGGTGAACATCGGCTTCTCCTCCACCATCAGTTGTTGTTGTTGTTGCTGCTGTTGCTGCTGCTGGTGGTGTTGTTGATGCTGCTGCTGCTGCTGGTGTTGCTGGCGCTGTTGCGCCTGGGCCGCTTCTGTGACTAGAGACTGGGCAAAGTCTGTCGTCACGGCGGCAAACCGCTGCATCGTGGGCGAGAACTCCTTGCACCCCTTGAGGATGCGGATGCACGTCTTGAGCGAGTCTACGATGCCGGTGTCGTTGTACAGCTCCATGTCGTCGACAAACCGGCCCATGGCCAGCACCATGCAGATGGCCTCGATGAAGTACACGTCCCACCAGGTCTTGGAGTTGAACTGGCCCGCGCGGAACAGCTGGTCCAGCACGCGCACGGCCGACTTGGCCGACCGGATGCAGTTGTGAGCAAAGAAGCGCACCGGCGACGACGACGGCGACGGCGACGGCGGCGGCGTGGTGGTCGAAGACAACAGGGCGGCTGTCTCGGCAACAGCGTCCGCCTCGGGCCAGCGCGGCGCTCCATCTGTCGACGAAGAGGAGGAGGAGGACGACGACGACGACGTCTTCCGGGTCACCATGGCCAACAAGAAGGGCCGGTAGAGCAGCGCGACGGTGTAGTGGTACTGGATGTGCAGCAGGAGAATGGCGCGCGCATGTGACCGCGGCGAGTTCGAGTACAGGCGCAGATGCGACGGGAGACGCGCATACCAGTTGTCCAGGGCCTCCGTCATGGTCTGGGCGAAGGCGACCTGGTCGTGTGCGACCATGGCCGAGGCGGAGGAGGAGGACGAAGAGATGGACGACTTTGCCGTGGACGACTTTGCCGAGGACGACCCGTTGTGGTTCGTCGACGTCTGGATGGACGACGACGAGGCGGCGGCCATCTCGGCGGCGGATGCCTCTACGAGAGCCTCCTCCTCCTCGTGGTGCTCGTGCGAGCTGCCGCCATACTGGTGCCGGCAGATGGACCCCAGCAGCTTCATCAGCTCGGCCTGGGCGGCCACGTAGCCCAGCGGCATGGTGTCGCCCATGTCGAGCACGCCCTCGCTGGGCAGGCCGACGTTGCAGGCGGTGTGGTCGATGGCGGACAGGCGGCCCAGCGACGAGCACTCCATGGCCTCAAAGGCATAGAGCGTCCACCAGACGCGGCGGCGCAGCTCGCGCTCCAGCGGGTTGCACTTGCTGCCGTTGCTGAAAACGCCGCCACCGGCGCCGCCGTCGCGGTGCAGGCCAATGGCAAAGGCCACGCGGATGGCCACGCCGGTCAGGTTCCAGCAGGCATTACGGTTACGGGTGATGTGGAGGTAGCGGCAGTACAGCAGCAGAGCCTGCACGTGCACGAGCTGCGCGCCCGTCAGCACGTCGGGCAGTCGCTCCTGCGACTGGGCCAGGTACTTTTTCTGCAGCTCCTCGCGGCGGGACGCATTGCCGAGCAGGCGGCGGACAGCGCTCTGCGCAGGCGAGAAGGACGACGGCACAGTCGAGAAGACTTCCAGGCCCAGCACAAAGACCATGGACAGGCACATGAGCCAGGCCGGGTCGGTGTTGGGTGGTGTCGTCGTCGTCGTCGTCGTCGTTGTTGTCGTCTGCGACTGTTGTGGCTGGTCTTGCTGCTGCTGTTGTTGGCGCTGGCGCACAGGGTGGCTGCTGTTGCTGCGCTGCTGCTTCGGCGATGTCGAAGACGCCGAGGCTATCCACATATTCTCATAGTGGGCCTGGAAGAGGGCCCGGTGGAAAATGGGGAAATCGCAGTGCACCTTGTCGAAAAACAGGCCCACGAGCACGTCAGCGACTTCGCGTGGGGGCAGGTCGATGCCACGGGCGCCCCTGTCGCATTGTCGCATGGACTGTCCGACAGAGGTCTGCAGCTGGGACTGGGACTGGGATTGCGCATTGCTCTTCTGCTGCGGCGCCGTGGATGGCGGACACTTCATGCCCATCATGTCCCACAGCTGGTCCAGCAGCGAGTGGGAGCCCAGGGTCCCAATGTACCGCGGGAAGCCCATGGAGTCCTCGAGGAAGCGCTCGTCGCTTTGCTTCCTCTGCTGCTGCTGTTGCTGCAGCAGCAGCAGCTGTTGTTGCTGTTGTTGGAGCTGGTGCTGCTGCTGGTGGTGCAGGTTGAGCAGGATTTTCTTGGGCGATACCGCCTCGGTGCCACAGGGGAGGAGGAGCTCCGCTGCTGGGTTGTTCAGGAGGTGCCGGGGATCGGTGGTGGTGGCCGCCGCGGCCAGTTCCTCGCCGCGGGCGCCAGATTCCAGGGGAAGGGGTGTGGGCTGCTGCGGTGGGTGCTGACCAATCGGCATCGCCGTTATGGTTGGGGTACTTGCAGAGGGAGCGGGCGAAGATGCCGACTCGGGCACTGTTGCGGTTATGGACTCCAGCACTGGGGGGGAGGCGGCCGTCGGGCTGCGCTGCTGCTGCTGCTGTGCCTGGCGCCCGGGCGTGCCTGCGGTGGATGTTGTTGGTGATGCTGCTCCTGCGGTTGTTGTCGTTGTCGTCGTCGACACGGTCGGTCCGCCGCCGGCGCCTGATGCCGACGACAGGCTGCCGTACACGCGCCGTTTCCGCGGCTCTGTTGTCAGACACGGCCGGCCAACCTCGCTGCAGGCCCGGCAGGCGTCCATGGAGCTGCCGCGCAGGCACTTGCACCGTTTCTTCTTGCACCAGTCGCAGCTCATCTCGGTGCGCTGGCGCTTCTCGGGCGGCACGCGGCGGCGCATCAGGCGCAGCAGCGCGGCCGGCGATGGCGGCTCCATGGGCTGGCTGCCCGGATACGAAGCTCGGCGTGGGTCCTGCATTGTTGTTCCAACACTTCCGGTCGGGTCGTCCAAGATCATGGGCGGCAGGTCATGAGAGGAATGGAGAGAGGATGGCGAGGTGGCGTCTGGATGCCCAACCAGAAAAAAAAAAAGATACCTGGGGACAATACGAGATGGCAGGGAACGTGCCACAGAGGGATGAGGAGGTCCGGGAACGGTCCGGCCAAGCGTCGAGGCGGGCGTGGACAGTTCAGAAAGGGTTGGTGACGGGTCAGGCCATGAAGGCGAAGCGGTTAGTTTGTCCAAGAGTGCGCTCAGGAGGTCCGAGAAGAGTCTATGCTGGATCTGAGCCAGGCCACGAGAGTTCACACACAAAATGTTTACAGGAAAGTTTTACAAGAAAACAGTCGCAACTCAGACGGGGCTGGCCCAAGAAAAGAAAGCGAGCGGCCCAGAGACCACGACCAGAAATGGCCAGGGTCCAAGGGTCCCCCCCCACGACTCCGAAGTTGCACATTACCAAGGCCGACTAACACCAGAGCGCTCGCCTGGACCTGTGCTGCCATTCCCGTAGTGGCAAAATGCCGGCCGGTAACGGTGACACGAGGCGCCGTAGCGTTTTAGCCCGGCACTTGAACGCTGGCCTGAAAGATACCACCGTTCAGATGTGCGTGGTCAACAAAGAAAAGCCCCAGCAGCGCCAGAGATAAGGGAGAGCTTGGGCGCCGGCGAGGCGAATCGAAAACGGCTACATGGGTCCCACCCGAGAGCCCGGCCGTATTTGTTGTCTGTTTGGGCCCTTGTGCCCTTGTACCATTTCGCTGGGGCAAGCTTACTCGTACACTGCTGTCATTCTGTGCTGTCTTTGTTGGGGACAAAACACAGACAACGCTCCAATTTGCTGCGCTCCCATTCGCCCATCCATTATTCAGCAGCAGCGGCAGCTCCAACCGGCAGGCGTTTCGCCATGCCGGTTGTGGTGTCGCAAGCTGGCGAAATCTGCTGGCAAGCGGCAGGCGCAGCCGCCGCCGGCAGGGAAGTTGTTTTCCAGAGAGGTCGTTTCCCATCGTCAGACTGGCACATCCACACCGGTCTGCGCTGCTCGAAGCACGACTCGTTTCGGAAGGTTAGACCGATCGCTCCTGCCTCCCCGTTCTGGTCTTGGGGAGGGGAAACTGGCCAGACGCTCCTTCGCCCTTTCGCTCTCTCTGTTTCTCGCTGTCTCTCTCTCGGCTGTCACTTGCCTTGTCTGGCCTGCCTGTCGGCTAACCCGGTCTGTTCGCCGACGCCTGCCTGCCTTGCTTGCGTGGGTGCCGCCTGCCAAAACGGTGGGCGACGGCCAACTGAACCCAACGCAACGTGGGCCCCCCTCCCACCTCGCTCACCACCGTAATAAGTGGGCGCCGGCGGCGATGGGCCATCGCCGATGGCCCAAAACGGTAGGCGGGCAGCTACACGATGCGACGGCTAAGTCCCCCCCAAACGGAGATCGGCTACTCTCCTTATCGCTCCGACGGAATAACCCCGTCGACCCTGCAGTCTTGCCCAGATAAGACAAAAAAATTTCGGCTACCGTCCGACAGGGTGCCCCGCTCCGCTATTCTTTTTTTTTACCCTGTTTATTTTTCATTTTCATTGTTTTATCGTTTGCCTATCAGGCCCTTTCCTTCCTCGCATGTCCCCGTGTTCCCACTCTAATATGAGGAACCCCTATCGCACCATAGCACCGTCTTATCACGACCGTCACCGTTCTAGACGCCGAAGACGTGGACTTCACCGAAAGGCACGTGACAGATACCGGCGCCTTGGATCCCTATCTCCCCTATCGGGTCTCGTCTGTCACCCAGGCCAACTGACTCTGCCTGTCGGCGGATGACAGTTATCCTAGCGTCGGGTAAGCTGCCGACGGCCAAAATTGACCACTCACACATAATTGCGCCGCGAGTTTCTGCGTCGCAGGCCCCGCGGTGCTGGAGCTCCTCCATTGTTACTATGCACGCTCCAATCATGGGAGAGGCAATTGCTGTTCGTAGGGCTCTTACACTTTGAGCGTGTGTACCATGTATGTGTTACAATGAAATTGACTGCCTTGTGAGGCGGGGAAATGAAGCTGAGATGTCTCCCATGGCATTGTCCTTCGCTCTCGAAGACTTGATGACGCAAGATAAAATTGTTGCCCCAAAGCACCAGACCGAAAGCTCGGCCGAGCTGGGCCGATAGCTACAAAGTACATGGTCGTGAACTAATACCGGACTTCGCTGCCCGCTCCCCTGCAGGGCTGGGGTTGTCTTGGCCGGAGTATCGCGCAATGGGTCGACCTGTTTGGCGGACAAATGTCGGAAAACCCGATAGCACCATATCTCGACCGTTTTGCAAAACGCTGGAGAGCTATGCAGTGTACTTGCACCACCGTCGCGTGCTCGTGCTAGCTAGTTGTGGCCCCTGTACTCGTGTGCTCGTAGGAGTCTCCTTGCTAGCATCACCTCACCAAGCCAATGAACAGACAAAGCGTTCCTTTGTTTGCAAATTCTCCGACAGGTCGGCACGGGTCCACACAGCACTTCTTCATCGTTGTTGTGTGGGCGTGCTCGCTAGCACTTGCAACTTGTGCATCTCATATCTCTCCCCCAGTTCCCACGACCAGCATCTCGTGGAGCCACGTAACAAACGTCGGCCCCCACCCGAGCTCAACGGGCATGCAATCTGATAGCTCTCTCGCATTGGGCTTGTCGACGAGAGGTTGACGAAAGGTTGACGAAAGGGTTCCGCTCCCACGTTGCCCAACTCTAAATGATACCAAACGGTAAACTGTCTAGATCATAAACATACAAAGTACATAGTATCACACCAATCCCTTTGACCAACTCCTCGGAGTTGGTCAGGGAGGCGGGAGAGATGGGTGCCCAGAATGGGGTAAAAAAACAAATAAAGAAACAAGGTGACACGGTCCGCCGTCAGGCTAGCTAGGAGTGCACCATCCGAAACCGGTGGCATGGATAGGGGTGGGGCCAGCCAGTCAGAACCTTTACCGCTGTTTCCCGCTGTTTCCCGTCATTCCTAAAGTATCTGACGGAGTAATCATATGGCGGTCGCATGGCGACGGAGAACTATCGAAACTTTCTTTGCCAAAAGCTCATGAGGTCTCGAGTGCCAGATACCAAAAAAAAGACAATAATAGTACCACCATTCAATAGGACGAGCGAAAATCAAAACTTCCGTTTTGCCTTTAGTTGCCCATGATTAACGCAGCGATAACACATGCCCAACTCATAGATTCAATAGCCTATGGATAGGGATACGCCGGAGAAATGGGTGCGTCGTGGAACCATCCGAGGAGATCTCCGACGCAATACGGTGTGCCATGGAGACAACGACCGCGTCTACACCATAAATCCCCACGTAGCCTCCTCACTTGAATGCAACAGAACCCGCATTTACCCCCCCATGGCAAGAGCTGGCAAACAGGTATGGATACGATGGTAGAGGGGGGCGCGTTGCAGAAACTTGCGATTTGCATACGAAGACCGCAACCGGTGCCTGATCAAGGAGGATTCTCGCACGACGAAAAACAGGGCCCTGTCTTCCCAGTTTCGTCCCAGCGCGGGGAAGAAAAGAAAAGAACAAAAAGGCGGACTTGACATCTGTAAAAGGTGGGTTGGAAGAGGAACTTGCTTGGATGCAGGTGTATTTGTTCTTTAAGTGTGTCCTTGTTGCTGAATTTTGTATATGAATGTGTAAAAAAAAAACCTCTCCCTCAAAACATCACAACGGTTTTTTTTTTTCGCACTGCACCACGTGAAACGCCACGATCCCCACGGCCGGCAATTGCCAACGTGTGATAAGAAAAGCGTTCTGCCCGCTGGGGCGACTGCGTAGCCTTGCATGCCATGCAAGTCATGCCGACTAAGTGTGGCCAGCCTGGCCCTCCTTATCGCTGAAGAAACAGGTGAGAGAAGAGGGCTGCCGGTGAATTGCGTCTTATCACAAAAGCCTTCCGCGGCAGTGATAGCAGGCCTTGACGTAGCGTTGAGCTGATTGAGCTGCTTGAACTAATGGATAAAAATAAATAGAAAATAGAAAAAGAGAAAAAAAAAGACGAGACATCCGAGCTTCTGTCCGCCTTGTGGCGATGTCGGCTGGATCATGCCCCTTTGGCGATTTTTGGCGATAGCCTTGCTCTGCAATTCTTTGGCTTCGGCCCTCTGGCCGCCCCTTTGGCCGCTCCTTTGGCCGCCCCCTTGGCTGAGCCTGATAGCATCGGCCCGCTGCCGGTCAGCCGTCTTTTTTTTTATGTGTCTGTGTGTGTGTGTGTGTGTGTATGCTCGCAAACCCGCGCCATTGGACCGCCCCGCCCATTATCAGCCCGACCGCATTCAGCCCGAACGCATCGAGAAGATTGGAAGATTTGCCGTATCAGAATCTCACACAGAGAGATTCGAGATTTGCGATTTGGTTTCCCTTTTCTCCCTCTTTTTGGCTTCGGCAAGCGTACGCCGTACAGAAGAAAGGAACGAGATAAAATGACGGTCAACCATGATAGATGATAAAACGGTTGCATCGCGACGCGTGTAGAAGTGTCCCCGGAGAAAGGGAGAGTGCCGATCGAAGAACCAGAGCGCATGCGGCATGCCAATCTCGCTGTGGAAGGAAGTCGTACTACGTAATATCAGAACCAGATCATGCTTGTAGATTGCGCGTATCGCCGTCCGAGGTGTTGCGGCACAGTCTCGCCCGCGCAGCCGACTGGCATAAGCTGCCGATCCGTATGGAAGAAAAGAGTTTTGTTAATTGAAATTCTCTGAGATTGAATTTGTTCAACTCCTTGCTCAGCTTGGCGTCCGACTTGTTTTTTTTTTTGTTTTTTTTTCATATCTGCGTTCTTTCTTTTTACGAGAACATGAATATAATTCATGAATACCACAACATGGGATATGCCTCTTCATGCAAGATGGTTGAAACTCCAGTTTCTCCTCTACATTGTTCTTTGCCAAGGAGGCATCGCCATAGGAGTGATGGGGCGTGCTTCATATGCTGTATGTCTGTTGTACTATGCAGGAGTCATAGCATGTTGCTTGACGAAGAGGCACAAGCATGAGCGTCACACGCTCAATACCCGCGTTCACCAGACTTGTTTGGGATGTAGTTTTATACGTTGCTCTTGTGAGATTACGAATCTATATACACCAAGTCCATGCATGCCATGTGCAAGTTCAACAAGCATTCCGCCTGGAACGAACTTATTCTTGCTTTTTCCAGACAACAGTTAGAGGATATGGAAGTTGCGGATACTCGAGTGTTGTCGAGATAGATTGTGATGTCGCAAGTCGTTACAAGTCGGCACAAGGCATAAGAAGGCATAAGAAGAGACAAGGTTCGTATATATCACAGTCCTCCGCTGCACAAATAAGCACAGAAATGAAAGGTCTCCAAGGGCATTTCTTTCCTTGTTCTGTATTTGATCCAGAATCTACAACACTGCTGGTGATACCTATCCCTTCAGTCGGTCAACGCTTCCTAGCACTTGGAGGGGGTTGCTTATACATATACATATATATATGTGTGTGTGTGTGTGTGTGTGTGTATGCAATTCTGTTTCTTTTATACCTCTGGAGAAGCTCCCTAGTCCTGCCAGGCGGACGAGGCTGCCTTGTGGATTGTTGTTTGCTCGTTGTCCCTATTCCCTCCTTCGCCATGCACGTCACAGGCTTGCCGTCAACGTTGACATTCTTCTCTCCGACGGTCGTCGCCAAGAGGATTGTAAATCTGATAGCCTGGGCTAGCTATGTAGAAGGCTTGCCAAGTGGGCAAATGTACGAGCATTCGTACAGAGCGCAGGGTGACTGTGTCCACAAGCGTGTTGCCTGGGTCAAGCTTCCTCTTTCAAGCTTCCTCTCTCTTCTCAAGCCTCCTCTCTCTTCTCAAGTCTCCTCTCTCTTCTCAAGCCTCCTCTCTTTTCTCAAGCTTCTTCTCTTTGTTCTTCGTCAAGTGACCACGGATGTGAGGCAATGCCAGAATATGTTCCAAGATCGATTCAATTCTCTTTTGTCGGGAGAAACGATAAGTCCGGGCATTTGATGCACTTGTTCAACGAGCCTGTTGCCCGGCCGGTTTCTTCTCGTTGCTTCTTGTCAAATGACCACGAATACCAAGCAATCGTGTTTACATAGGCTCGGTGAGTGGTTTTGGGATTTGGCCAGCATACGTTCTTCTGTGGAAGAAATTGTGAATATCCAGGAAGCTCTCTGCGAGATGTTTCTGTAAAGGTCTATGAGCACCTGGAGATAGACCTCCTCGTCTTGTAACCTATGCTTGGTAGGGTGGAAGCAATGATGATACACATGTTCAACAGCATTGTCTGGGTTGGGAGGTTTTCTCGATGTTGGATCTTGAGCGAACAAATGGCTGATCGGTTACACTAAGTCTGTTGTCCAAACTGGACTTTTTGCGATTCTCTGTTAATAGCGAACGACTGTACAGGGTGAATGTTGAGGCATACGATACACATCCAAGCTTGTTGCCAAAATTGGGGTTTGTTCTTCGTATTGCCTTCGTCAAGGTTCTCTGGGTTGCTCCCGCGTGATGAGTCTTTGCCGGACCGGGCAGAGAGTAAAAATAAACAAGCACGACAACAAGGCATGGGATGGAGAGCAGGGCCTCTGTCGTGTTCTTACGTCCACGTCTGCTTGCAGCTCGTTCCGCACAGGATCCTCATGCAGGATCAATCTGCTCTGCAGGATCAGGACCCAACACGAAGTTTCGCAAGGAAACAAAAGCGAGATTTTTGCCACGCCTCAAGACGTGTTGCACAGAAATAGCACACTGGATCCAAGGAAGAAACAAAGGCAGGGAGAAGGAAGCCCAAGGCATCAGCGGACACGGGAAGGAACGGCAACCGGCGACGCAAAAAGATTCAGCACCACCGGCCAGGGATTCGGAAAACAGCGGCAACAGTTTTGATATGCTCGTTCTGCAGGCAGCTGACCGACCCCTTGCCTGCAGTGGCACCTTTCCACGCAGGGTTTCTTCACCAGGAGCTGTTCAGATTTTGCTCATCTCGTCTTGTGTTCCCCTGTCCCCCTCTCCCCTTATTTTCCTCTTGCCCTGGCCATCGGCCCATCTCCCGGCGTGTGCTGCCCTCGCTCGCTTGAGGAAGGTGTTGGTGCAAAGACGCAATTGCGCAATGCTCCCATGCAGGGCACACAACCAGCTCTGCGTCTTGTCGACGTGCTGTGCTGATGGCTCCAGCCCATTTTTTCGCCTTATCAACGACGCGCAATTCGTAATTTCAATTGAATGGAGTACCTGGGCCGGTATAAAGATAGAACAAGCAGGGATTTTGTTCTTATTTATTTTTACCGGGTCTATTGCTGGGTCAGTCTGGGTCTGGCAATTAATGGAAATATCTTGAGGGGGGGGAAATAGGGGGATGAGCTGCAAAATATCAGATATAGCTCATAGCGTGCTTTGCTCATTTAAAGATGTGTTTTTATCCCCCAGGGGCGGCCTGTAGAAGAACCCATTTTATGGTTACGTCCTTTCTTTTTTTCCCGTGCTTTGAAAAATTTCAGACGAATTGCTGGGGGGCGGCTATTGCAGGGTACTTGTAGCACAGCAGGAATATTGGACTCATTTCGGTGTATCTTTGGGGAAACTCCCCTGTTGCTGTGTATTTTGTTGCTGCTTAAGTCCATTTCGATCCGTAGCCCATTTCCGCCAAACCGCTACTACTATGTACTATGTATGGTATTTTACCAGCAGTTTTTTTTTTTTCTTTTCCTTGGTCTCCCCCCTGCAGCTTTGGTGGTCTTTGCGTCGATTGCGCTAAAATGACGGGTCTTTACGCCTTGGGCTGGTGTTTCATACCCATGGCAACAGCAAACAACCCCCCTGCTGCTATTCTCCTAGGGGGGAAGGAGGGGCTCCCTCCCACTTTGGTGGGAGCTGGCAAAGTTTTGGGGAGGAACGACGTATGGAATAGGGGTGCGCAAAACGCCCAGCGCCCCATCGCCCGGGAAAATCGAGCCACAAGCTTCTCTAAGCTTCTCCCTAGCAACAGCCAACTTAATGGTAAGTTTCTCTTCGCTGTAGTGGCACTTTGTCGCAATTTGTCGCAATTTGTCGCATCTCGTCGCAATGTCATCACATTAGGCGCTGTCTCCCAGAATGTTCGCCAGAACCGCCACCTGCTCCCGGCCAACTCTCGATGACGCGGACCGTGGTACCGTGGTGACGGGATAGGACTAGACAATCTACAGAATCGCCTGAGCGTGCGCAGGTGGCTTGAAGGGGGTTAGAGTGGCAGCGAGAATGGCCGCGGACCCAAGATGCTTCCCGCACCGCAATTTCAGATCGCGATGGTCGTAGGCCAATCAACGCGCGTTCATTCTTGGCGGGTTGCTGCGCTGGTGGCACGTGACCAGGCACGCGTTGGTGAGATTAATGGCGCACGGATTCGTAGGCCCGCTTGTCTCCTTCATTTTGTGCCTCTTGTGTCTCATTCCATGCCATCGTCTGCCATGTGCGCACGACAGTCATAGCGGTCCCTGCGAACGAGCCTGGAGGATAAAAAAAGTGGACAATGAAGAGGTCTTGCCTGGGCTGCCTGGGCTGCCTGTTCTTTCTTTTTCCTTCCTTTGCCTCGGTCCTTTCCGAATGGGCAATCGAAGGAATGCGAATAGCTCCGTCCTTGTTCCCCTTTGGGAGTCATAGTGCTGTTGCTGTCTGGTCGTACCTGGGCTCTTGCTGTCTGCACCCTGCTGGCTGACGCAAGCCTTTTTTGCCTCTGCTTGCCTTTCTCAAAGAGTTCGCCCTTCGTGCCTCGCGTGATCTCTGAGCACCCATACAGACTCGTCATACTCATGCTTATTCCACTGCATGGCAACTGTTGTGGGATGGATACCTCTACGGCGTACTCGTACATTTGCTCCTCCCAGACTACTGCGTCTTCCCGTAGTGGTTCCCACTTGGCCTTGGCCGACTTCTGCTGTGTGGTGCACTTTGATTGCACTCGACAAAAGACCTGCCTTTTTGCGTGCGCGCTCGTGCCCTTTTCCCGGTTTCTGCGCTCCTTCGCGCGCTTCACTTTCTCGCCCATTCGTCTCTTTTGCAACCGCCGGGCTCCCTCGCAATCACAGGAGGTCGGGTGGTGATGACGATGCAGGGAACGGCAATACAGGGGACCGGACGCAGCCCAGCATCGCTGGTTCATCCACTCAGGACCGAGAGCTGTCCTGTTGCCGGGGCTTTGAAACAACCGTCGACCTCTTCGTTTCCTGTGCATCCTGGGTGAACAGGGCCTTCTCATTCGTCCACCCTCCCCGTCTTCCACTGTTGCGCTCTGATACTCGTAGTCCTGCGCATCCTCATGGATTTTTGGCCAGGATAGCCCCTGTCGTGCATGTGGCCAATTGATTTTATGAGTTGCCCTGTCGAGATATCCCGGTTCGACCCTCTTTTTATTTTTGTGCTGTCTTTTTCGTCTTTCCTTCTGCGCTGCTCCACCTGTTCTTCTGTATCCATATGGTTGTTGTTTTTTTCGCGCAAAATGGGCAGGGGGTACCAGACCAATCGGGCGCCGTTGAACACCGAAAAATCCCTGTCAGGATACCCTCCTTCAATTCCTAACGGATCGAGAATCCCTGTCCACTGACCAACCGCATCATTGGCTGGCCCCTGGCGTGCCTGGCAGTAGCCCACCCAGGGGGTTCCACACCACCAACGCACGCTGGCTATTAGTATGTATCTGGTGTTAGCCAGGTCCCGAGGCGCCCCAAAAAGGGACAAGAAACAAAATGAATCTGGTGCCATGTTTTCTTTTCTTGGGCTTGGTGGGTGGCGTTGTGTTGCCGGTGTCCACCCCGTCGTCCTGTTGGGCTGGACTGGGCTGGGCCGGACTGTTCTCGTTGTTGTGGTGTCTGTCCTGTCACCTCTCGGGGAGGCACTGTTGTTCTGTCCGCCAGACTGGCAACGAGATGTCGAAGGATCTGCCCTGGCGTTTCCGCTATCCACCACCCATGGACCGCCATGGGACCCCCCTGGTCGGGGCCATGCAACATCATCTCTCTTCTTCAGCAAATAGGATGGGATGAGGTATCCACACCTCCATCGAAGCACCTGTTTGTTGGCAAGGAAAGCAGGAAATGGCAAAAGCAAAGTGGCAGGGGGGAGGGAGATGAGGGAATGAGAGGGTGAAAAAAGTATTGATGGGCTGGGCCACAGACCGTCTACACAGTACTACCGGTGGAATGACTGCCACGCCTCCTCGCCCGTTCTGTTGTTCCAGTCTTCAGTAGAAATAAGAGATCGTCTCCCCGATATTCCTGTCTTACTCTTTCCTTTTTTCTCTTCTCTTTTTTTTTTCTTTCTTTCCTCATCGCAAACGTTCACTCCCGTCTCAGCATCATCACTGTGACTGTCGCTCTTTTAGAACATTTCGCTCGTTTTTCAAAACAAACTTCCAACACTTCAAACTTCCAACACTTCAAACTTCCCTCTTCTCTCACTTCTCCATCTTCTTCGTCGCAAGACCTCTTTTCAAAACAAACCCATCAAGATGCGTTCCGCTACCTTTGCTGCCGTCGGCGCCACCCTTGTGGCTGCCACCTCTGCTACCCTCACGTCGACCATCGACCTGACGCAGACCATCACCATCACCAAGTGCAACCCGACCGTCACCAACTGCCCGGCCAACAGCAAGACCACGTCGACCTACGTCGTGCCCACCACCACCCCGGTGACCACCTCGTCGTCGACCACGGCCCCGGTCTCCACCAGCACTTCGGTCTACGTCCCGCCTGTCGTCAACACCACCACCCCGGTCACCACCTACCCGCCCACCACCAGCTCCACCTCGGTCACCATCCCGCTGACCACGTCCGTCCCGGTCGTTGTCAACACCACCGTGCCCGTCGTGCCCACCACCTCGGCCTCCACCCCTCTGTACCCCATCTCCAACGCCACTGCCCCTGTCTACCCGACCTCGTACGCCAGCACTGGCATCACCACCCTGGTCTCGTCCACCCCGGTCGGCACGGCTTCGTCGTCGGTCCCGGTTGCCTCCACTGCTGTTTCCACCTACAACTCGCCCTCGCCCAGCACCACCGCCCCGGCTGCTTCGGCCAGCACCACCTCGCCGTCCACGGCCGGTGCCCGCGGCCTGTTCGTCCAGAGCGGTCTGCTGCTCGGCGCTGTTGCTGCTGCCGTTGCTCTGCTGGCATAAGCAGAATGCCTTTAGAAATGAGAAGAACTGTGCGGGTTGTGAAGCCTGCTACTTTTTCCTTTGTCTTTCTATAATACGGGTATTTTACTAAAGCGGGTGGGGTTTTCATAATGGTGTCAATATAACAGTGTTTCAAAACCTGATTACTTATTTTTCCAACGAACGATATTTACTATTGATGTTCTGGCTTTTGGTTATGTTTGGGGCCCGGGCCGAGATATCAGGCGCGTTTTATATCCTAGAATCCTTTTCTCATTATTTTCGTCAGGGGGACGTGAGACCTATTGCTTGGAGATAATTTACTATTTTCTTTATGTTCTATTCTACTGCACAACATTTCGGCGTTGGCCCAAATCTATGCATTTTGGACACGACGATGTCTCTTTTATAACAACTATTTTTCACTTTACCTTCACATTTTCGCTGGATTTTGACATGTCTCCTATTCATGTATGTGGCTATTGGAGAAATCGCTTCTGGTTGGGCCTCAATCAGGCTTGAAAAAAGAGATTCTGTTAGCTAGGGAAATTGAATGTCGGAGACTTTTTTCTCTTCGTAATCATGTCTTGGGAATTGGAGAGGTTGTCGATACAACTCGTATGACTGTACGCGCCATCCACGTGGATGAGAATAAATCGGCCTTTGCAGCGCTTTATAGCGTTTGCTCTCAAGTAACACAAACTGATAGAGAATCGGATTGGACCTGGTCGAACAAGACGCTGTGCTATCTTTTTGGCCACTGGTGATTCCCATGTGACGGGCGGGACATTTTGCTGTGGCATGTAGATAGCCGCCAACGATCGCCCAGGTCATCTGATCCTACTTTGTTTCAACCGTCTGTGCATTCTCACAACTGCCGTTTTGTCTCGCTTGGACCAATATCAGGAGCATTAACGTCAATATATCTACAGGCGGGATGGCATAAGAAATCGAATATGGTTAAGAGCCCAAAAACCCAAAAACCCGGTTGTATCAAGTCTTCGGTTTTTGTCTTTTTGCTTACTCTGCATTTGTTTTACGATCACGGGATATTGGGACAAGCTTTTTTCCAGATTATGGTCAACGGCTGTTAGTTGGAATCCTCCTCCATAACTTTCTTGTGTAATGAGTAAATAAATGCAACTTTTGTCCTAATTTTCGTAAGGCATTGTGGTATCTGATAAAATCATCGCTTTTTTGCAGAAATAACAATTTTTTTGTGTGGTTTTGCTGTTTTTGTGAATTTTTAGTAGTTTTCCTGCTTTTGTCGTGCTCGCATTTCAGCCATGGCAGTCGTCGAACTTTTATTATCGCAGTAAAAATGTTTCCTCCCCTTTCCGAAGAAACCTCTGAAATGCTGTCAGTCAGTTGATCTTTTGGGATAATTGAGCCCTCCCATCCCCTTTCTTGGTTGCTGGCCCTGTTACTCACAGTCCTTGTCTCGCCATCGTGGTTTCTGCCGATGTTTGGCGTGCATGCGTTGTCGTTAAGATATCCAGACGCGATGCTGTCGGGCACTTATTGTTCAGTCACTGCACTCAAATAGGACGAGGTCCACCATTGTTGGGACGGGTCTTGCCGGCAGTGCCGGAGGTCTTTGGTTGACCAGCCAGCTTGTTGGCCGTGTTGCTGCCATGGCAGAGAACCTGGCCGGGTGTGACTGCCCCGTTGGCAGTGCCGTTGACAGAGCCATTGACAGTGCCGTTGGCGGCGCCGTTTACAGTGGCCGCATCCATGACGATGCCGCTGCCTTCATCGTTCTCCACGCTGGCAAGAGGATTGGGGACGGTATTGTCCGCCTGGATGAAGCAAAAAGGCCCGCAATTATCACATGTCAAGGCCCATGAATGGAGGATGACGGGGCATCGGCACATAGGCGCGAAATGGTGACCGCAAGGTCGGATCACCATATTGGGCAGATGGTTGGATGGTTGGGATGTGAGAGTGCGTTTGATGATGTGTGTCAAGGCAAGCTGTCGTTCTCAGCGAAACTTGGTAGCGATAGAATCGAACGAAATGTTAAAATGACTTTCGTTGATTTCTTTATATCAGACGAGAAGGCAACAAGGCTCAAAAGGGAAAAGATATGGCGGAAGGGTTTCGAGATCGATGGCACGCGAGTTCGGACAAATGGTTTGAAGTTGAAATTTTTTTTCCAGTCAAGAAGAGTTCGAAGGAAGAGTTTGAAAGAGGGAAGCAGTTGATGGAAGAAAATAGATTTATACCGGAGCGTGTGAACAAGGCAGCAAGGCAGCCAGCAGGGCAATGAACACGGCGCACAGAGCAAACAAAACATATTCCGCTTTTGTTCATATTGTATTGGTAAATTTTTTATTTGGGGCTTGTGTTTACTGGTGGCCCTGAATAGCTATTGAACAGCATGGAAAAAGCCCTCTCCCCCCCCCTCCTCCATTGGTGGTACACGAGTTAACTGAAGAATGGTAGATAAATCACTTCCCCCTTCTCCTTTACGAGCTGTCGTCGCCAGTGAAGTCGACGCTCTGACTTGTCTTGTTGGCATTCGCCGTGTCCAGCTTGATGTTGTTGTTCAGCTTGGTCTGCTCTGCGGCGATCTTGTCCGAGTTGTCGGTTCCCGACTGGGCCTGGTCAATTTGCAGGCCCACCACCTCCAGCTCGAGCTTCAGCACCTTATTCTTGATCTTGCCGACCTGCAGGGCCGTGCCGGCCGTCGTGCTCTTGCCCGCGGCATCGATGGCATCGTTGAAACCGCCAGTGTCAGTCTCGGCGGCCTCGGCAGTTTTGCGAGCGGCCTTGATGATGGCCAAGTCGCTGGCGTCGACGTTGGCGAGGTCGTTGTAGTCGATCTGGAGTATATTGGTTAGTATTACTGATCGAGTGCGATACAAAACAGGACGTCGGCAACATTGAACAACATACCGGGAACTTGGCCTGGACCTCGGCCAGGGCGTTGCCACCCACACCGTCCGACACCTGGAAGTCGGCGTACGACGATGTGCTGAGCACGCCGGCGCGCTTCTGTGGCTTGTCTGCCGGGGCAGGAAGAGCAAGAGCCGAAACGGCGAAGGAAAGAATCAAAGCCTTGGAGAAGTACATGGTGAATTTCGGGGGGATAAATGGAAAAAAATACCGAAGTGGGACGGAAAATAAGGAGGCGAAAAAATCAAAAATAAATGATGAATTCGAGGTGAATGAAGGTGAGAATCGAAGAAAATAAACAGATCAACTGTTTGAAAGAATCGAATAGAACAAATAAAAGGAAGAGAGAACGAATGCTGATGAAGAGACGAACAACAACAGAACAGAAAGAGAGCGTGGAAACTCCCTGCTTTATACCTGCATGAACTGCCCCCCCCCCAACCCACACCCAGCATTCCGTCTTGTTGGATGAGATGTCACACTGGCTGACCGAACTGTCCGACATGATGAGGCTCAACTATGAGACCGGCAGGACCCCAATGCAACCTTACCTTACTGCCAAGGCTGCTGCCGAAGGGTTGGTGACTGGTCTGGGACGTGTCAAGTCGTCCTAAGTTTCCCCATGTCGTGCGGTTTAGCCCCCTTTTAGGCGGAGGGTTGCCGAACGAAGGACCCGCAAGGAGTTCCAACGCTCTGCAACTCCACACGTTTTTGCTAACTGCAAGCTGCCAGTGTGGACCCGACTTTGAGGGCCTCAGCCTCCATATGGCGGACGAACCGCCGGCGAAACCAGGAAAGGAATAGGGCGAAGGTGTCTTCCAAGCGACTACGACCGTCTACCGGGCCCTAGTTGCGAGCAACGACGAGAAGTGCGGACAACATCCCAACAGTATCACAGCCAACAAGTCTTCATGCACCCCATATGGTGTCTTCAACACGAATGTCCGTGCTAGTGCTGCAATCCCGCAGTTCTGGACGATCAACAAACAGATTTGCCTGGGCGGTTCTTGGGTGATGAGCAGCGATCGTCTGGTTCTGTCAATCTCAAACACAATTCAGACCCAGGAATGAGGTTGTTTTGTAGCGAGCAGGCCCTGGGACGGGGTAGCCAGGAGGGAAATGTGGAAAAAGGGACAACACAGCAAGACAATGTGGGATTGGAAAGGAATTAAGAAAAGAAGGCCCAAAACCCAAAGAAGGGGAGAGTGGAGTGGATTTACGGAGTTGTCCGCTTTGGATTGTCTCGTCTAGTGTCGCGGATCATCTGAGGCGCCTGGGCAAGCACCAACCTGGTTTTACTCGCAGGCGGCGGTCTGTGCCACCAAAAGTGATGGAGCGATCGGTGGCAACCGGCAGCCAAGCCCGACACCGGTAAACATGGCGATGCTGGGCATTTGCTGGCTGTTGTTTGCTGATGAAAGGAGGCGGTCTCGCAAATGGCGGCCACCGTCGTGAGACGTCGCCTCCCAGTGCAGTCTCTCACCCCTATGGCTTCTGGCCTGGAGGTCAATACGAGGTTTTCTGTTCAGCCCAATGGGTACGGGGTTATTTTTTTTTGACAACTCTGAAGAGCCGCAATATCGCACGCAATATGCTTAAACCCAACAGGGGGGATGCGCAGAGCAAAAACAGTAAGAGATCAGGTGAGCGTGGATGGGGAAAAAACGAGGCAGGTGCAATGGAGCGTTCCTGCCCCTTGCATCGCTTATGCAGTTTTTACCAAGAAGAAGAGGAACAAAAAATATTTAGTAGATATGATTACTTGCTTTTTATTATCCCCGTTTTTGTTCCTGGCGATCTCAAACAAGAAAAAAGCCACAAAAACGTGGTCGAATACGGTTGACCCAACACGTATCCCTCGGCACTGTCCATCCTGGGAATCGACAAAAAGTATCTGCACCCTCGCCCATCCCATTGCATTTTGCACTAAGAAGATCCACACCCGGCCGCGGTTCCCGGCGGTTCCTGGCCCTCGACAAGTTCTAAATTTGACGGACACCCAAATCAAGACTGCAAAGATGCGCCGCCCGAGACAAGCCTCGGTTCACCAACCCTGGTAACCGGCCATGCCAGAACCAGCTACAGCAGGCCACTTCCCCGCACCTGAACAGTCTTCCACGGCTTGAAAATGGGGGTCAATGGCCGGATTGGCTCTGGGGCGAGACTATCCCCGCAAGGAGCGGGCGTGCGGACAAACTCAAACAACGCAGAGAGATATCTTCGTCTGCAGCGATACCGCCATGCATGCGGGAGGGGCGGCTCGGGTTCGGGGGGCACCGAAGCCCAAGCTGTGCTTCTTATTTCTCCTTGCTTCGCCAGTTGCGTGTCTTCTCTCCCCCTTGACTACCAGCCCTGCCCTGCGCCGTGTCCTTGCCTGTCTGGCTTGCTTCTCCGATTGGACATCGTCAATTCCCCCGATATTGCTCGCTCCTCGAGCCCTCTGGCCGCACCATGCCGCTTAAATCGCGCTATCCGGACGTCGAGATCCCAGATGTCGACATCTGGACCTTCTTGTTTGAACGCAAGACCAAGGATTTCACCGACAGCAAAGGTGTGTGCGCGTCGCTCTGTCCGAATCGCTTCCTCGTTCATTTTTCTGGCCCTGGGGCCTTCTTACCACGTTGCTGACCGGAAAACACGCCAGAGATTTTCACCGACAGCGCCACCGACCGCACCTACACCTTTGGCGACTTGCGCAGTGCCGCTGTCCAGTTCGGCCGCGGCCTCCGGGCCCTGTGGGACTGGAAGCGCGGCGATGTGCTCAACTTCTACACCCCCAACAGCGTCGACACGCCCGCCCTGATGATGGGCCTGATCTGGGCCGGCGGCGTGGCCTCGCCTGCCAATCCGCTGTACACGGAGGCCGAGCTCACGTACCAGCTGCGCGACTGCGGCGCCAAGGCCATTGTCACTCAGCTGGCCAATCTGGACACGGCGCGGCGAGCGGCGCACAATGTCGGCATCCCCGAGGACCGCATTATTTTGCTGGGCGACGTCCACGACCCGACGGGCACCTTCCGCCACTTCACGGCCATCCGCAGTGCGCCGCACCACGGCCGCATCACCCGGCCGCACATCGACCCGCGCAACGACTTGGCCTGGCTGGTGTACAGCTCCGGCACCACGGGCCTGCCCAAGGGCGTCTGCCTCACGCACCGCAACAGCGTGGCCAACATGATGCAGATCTTGCACATCGATGCAGCGCTCTTCCAGCCATATGGAGGCTTCGACGGCAAAGGAGACAGGTCTCTGGGCATAGCGCCCTTCTTTCACATTTATGTTGGTTCTCCACCGTCCCTCTCTCTGAAAGCAGCAAGATGCAACGGCCGAAAGCTGACATCCCGTTTCTCAACCCACCGTCACACAGGGCCTGGCCGTCACCATCCTCGTGTTTGTCATGAAGGGCTGGGAGCTGATCATCATGGAGCGCTTCGACATTGAGCGGGCCTGCCAGTTGATTGAGAAGCACCGGATCTCGCTCATCTATGTACCGCCGCCCGTCATCCTGGCGTTCGCTAAGCACCCGTGCGTCGACAAGTACGACCTGACGTCGCTGCGCGTCTTCAGCTCGGGCGCGGCACCGCTGTCGCAGGAGCTGACGTTGGCGCTGTGGGACCGCCTCAAGATCGTGGTCAAGCAGGGCTACGGGCTCTCGGAGACGTCGCCCTGCTCGCACAACCAGCACCCAGATGACTGGGCCAAGTTTATGGGCTCGGTTGGCAAGCTGGTGCCCAACATGGAGGCCAAGGTGGTCGACCCCGAGACCGAGGAAGAAGTGCCCGAGGGCGTGCCCGGCGAGCTGTGGCTCAAGGGCCCCAACATCTTTGCCGGCTATCTGAACCTGCCAGACAACACGCAGGCCACCATGTCGCCTTGCGGCTACTTCAAGACGGGCGACATTATGACCTACGACAAGCACGGCAACTTTTACTGTGTCGACCGTTTGAAGGAGCTGATCAAGTACAGTACGTTGGCTCACCACGCTTGATATGCTATCGAACCCGTTTCTTATGCTTTTCACCCCCCTCTCCTTCTATTCCGCTTGCTAACTTCCGACAGAGGGTTTCCAGGTCCCGCCGGCCGAGCTCGAGGGTCTGCTGCTGGACCACCCAGACGTGCTCGATGTTGGCGTCATTGGTGTCGAGGACCGCTCCCAGGCCACCGAAGTGCCACGCGCCTACGTCGTGCTCAAGCCCGGCGTGCCTCGCGAGACGGCCAAGGCCCAGGAGATTGTCGACTGGCTGGGCAAGCAGGTGGCCCCGCACAAGAAGCTGCGCGGCGGCGTGCACTTTATCGATGCGGTGCCCAAGTCGGCCTCGGGCAAGATCCTGCGCCGTTTCCTGCGCGACCAGGCACGGCAGGAAGAGCGGGCCACCGACTCGAAACTATGATCCGTGGCTGTATAGTTATGTTGTAAATATATACATACATAGAGGAGGGAAGACAAATGAGAGGTAGAACTGTTCAGAACATGCTAGAATCAAGATTGATTTGTTATATATATATATCAGTGATTTGTGTGAATTCGTGGATAGGTATGCATCCATATGCGCGTGTGTGAGTCCGTGTTATTTGTACATTTCTACATTGTCTCTTCTTATCTAACCCCATCTACCCCATCTACCCCATCTACCCCAGCTTCTCCACCTCGTCCATCAGCTTTTCCACCGTAAACTGCGGGTCTCCGGCCGCAAACCACTGCAGCAGCTGCCGCCGCGCCCGGGCGCCCTCGTCCACGATGTTGGGCCCCCGGCCCGCGGCCGCCGACTGGTCCGTTGCCAGCTGTGTGCCCGGGATCGCCCACGCGCCGTAGAACCGCTGCAGACACATGACCAGCCACCGAGCGTCGTCGAGCGTCGCGCCGCGGCCCTCGCTGACCTGGCCCTGCATCAGCACCACGCCGCAGTCCGTCGCCAGGTCTGTGTGGTGCGTCACCGTTGTGTGCGGCTGCGCAAACTCGCCCCGCAGCTTGTACTCGGCCACCTGCGTGAACAGGACGGTGCTGGCGGCACCGCCGCCACCGCCGCTCTGCAGGGAGGCGGTGTCGTCGAACGTCCACTGCAGGAAGTGGATCTCGGCGCCCTGCTCCGGGTGCGGCACGGGCAGGACAAACTGCGGCCGGGCCCGGGCGGCGGCCTCCATGGCGGCGTAGGTCTGGGCGGGGATGACGGCGCAGAGAGACAGCGGGTCGGCCGCGAAGCGCAGGCGCCAGATGGCCGTGAGCTCTTCGACGGGGAGGACGCGGGCCTTGTCGAGGTCGAGCATGGAGGAGAGCGGGCGGGCGCCGCCGCGGGACGAAGAGGGGGACGAGGCCGCCGATGTCGCGGTTTGTGATGGCGCTGCCTTGTCTGCTGGTGCCTGGGTCTGTGATTGTGCCTCGGGTTGTGACTGTCTTGTCGAAGCTGCCGTGGTGGCTGTCGTGGACGTTGTGGACGAGGCTGCAGCCGCCTTGGCCTCGCCTGGCTTGTCGGGCATCACCACGGCATCCTTCTGCCGCAGGGCCCGGATCTTGTCGGCATATGCCTGCTTCAGCGCCTCAATGTCGCCCACGCCTTCTTGCTTGGCCTTGGCATCGAGCCGGCTGCGGTATCGTTCGAGCACGGAGGAGGAGGGCGAGGGAGGGGTGGAGGGGGTCGAGGTGGGCGAGCTAGTCGAGCTAGTCGAGGAGGACGTGGAAGGGCTGGAGTCGGTGGATTCGGTCGAGTAGTGTCGCCGGCACAGCCGTGCAGAGGCCGTTGCCAGAGCTGGCGACTGTGACCGCAGCTGGGATACCAAGCAGGTGCTATGTGCCCTTGTGCTGCTCAGGCTGAGTTGGCTTCGAAATGGACGCAGAGCTAGCTGTAGCCGAGTCGAGGAGGAGGCACCGGCCATTTTGGCTGCCGCTGCAGCGGCTACCGTTGATGCCATTGTGCAATTGGACGGAAGGGCCAAGGGGGAAGCACGCAAACGGAAAACAGAGACAACCACAGGCGCCGGTCTGGCCTCTCGAGTCTTTGGTCGCGAACCTCGAGTTTTGGTGAAGATCCGTTTGTTTCGTTATCGCTATCGAAATTTTTGTTCAGTCTTCGCGGCACGTGACACCGCCACCACCAGGCTTGTTCATCACCAGCCTGGCCATCGGTGAATTTGGACACTGAGTATTATTAGTGAGTTGAAACTACTTCGTTTGTTACAAGACAATTATATTTTTTAACTTCGAACTGAATACACAAAACAAGTAAAAAAAAAAAAAAAAGCCATAACAGCCCATTATAGTACCCGAAAATGCTCATTGCGAATTTCCCTTTTTGGAGGTGCTCCTGTGCTGTCCCTGCTCCAGTCTGCTTAGCGGGTGCGCGCTCCTGTGCCCTCGTGTGCCCCCTCCTGTGCCATCGTGTGCCGGCACAGCCACAGAGCCTTATTTTAGGCCACCCGCCTTGGCTTCACACAATTTGAGAGGCACGCATAACTGCATATCGCGGAAAGCCGCGTAATCAGGGACCAAATGACTCACAACAACTTCATCGAGGTGGTATTAGGATGTGGTCCTTTGTCCTGTGCTCTGAAAGCGCCTTTCAGCCACACCAGCACCCCCCGCCTGGCGTCGGTCGCATTATGTTTCCTCCGTACCCGTTGAGGGGTCGGTTGTGTTGTCCTGGCCTGTTGGTGAGGCCCGTGGGGGCCATGTTCGTAACAGGGGGCTTCCGGCACCCACGTGCCTTATAGTCCCACGTCTGGCAGCGGTGGCAGATTTGCGGTCGGGTGTCTGGCCGGTACGGGACGGCGCGGTAGAGGCAGTAGTCGAGGATAACGCCGTCCCGAATAAGTAAAGCGGCGTCAGCGTCGGTGGCCACGGTAAGGCACAGACTGCCAGAGCGGGCCGGCGGGCCGTCCTTACGGATCATAGGGCGTGTCTGGAGAACCGGGCAGGGCGTGTTGAGTCTAGTACGTAGGTCTTGATGGAGTGTGTCGGCTGGCACGCCATGGAGGACGACTTTCGGGCCAGTGATCGTGACGTCGGCGCCGAGGTCGTTGGCCCAGGATACGTCCTTGACGTACCACCGGTCCGTTCCTCCCGAAAAGACGACGGCGCTGTCGCCGCTTAGGAGCTGGCGTACGGCGAATGCCTGGATGCGGTCGCCGGCGGCGGGTTTGACGGCGTTAACGATGGTCTCGCATGACGGTGGTGACGTCATACGGCTAGTGTAGAGGATGACCTCCTCGCGTGGCGGTGGCTTCGTTACTGTGGTGTTAGCGTTGCCGTGGCGGACGTTTGTTTATTACTGCAGGGGGGTGGTTTGTGTGGACAGCTTGGCCGCGTACGTGGGTGGTGGGTTGGTGGTGGTGGCCGCTGGCGTCGTCACCGTGGCCGGAGGCGGCGCCATGGCGGCGCGGAGTGCTTGAGAGGTGACGGTATAGAAGAGCTTTTGTAGGATCGTGTCGACGGCTGAGCCAGTGAGGGGGTCCGCTTCGTACACGATAGCAAGCGCGGTTGTGAGGGCGTCTGCGTGGCCATCAGCGATGCCGCAAATCTTGGCGACGTCCTCGGGTATGTTCGTGGTGTGCGGTGTGATGGTCGGCGGAGTGGCGCGTGTGTTGGTCGTCTTGCTCGGGGTCAGTGGAGTGGCAGGGACGGTGTCGCGGCCGGGCGGCGTGGAGGGTGCGGCAAGAGGTGTCTCTGCGGCTGTACGGCTGCGCTTGGTCGGGGACCGTTGCGGGCCTTCGGAGACGACGATGACGTCGTTCGTGGGGCGGCGCAGTGGGCTGCTGGCCAGTGTCGAGCTGTCGGCCGTGGATGGTCGCGGGCGCTTGCTGGCCGTCGGTGGTGGCACAGCGGGGGGGCCGCGGTGCGGTGCCGTGGCACGGCGCGGCGCGCTGCGCCCGCTGGGAGCGGCAGTGGGCATGCCGGCGGCAGTGCAGGCGGGAGAGGTTTCAGGGATCAAGCGAGTGTATGGTGGTTTATAAAGTGATTTTGAAATCGTTGGCCTTTTTTCTTTTTTTCATATTCGCCATCTGAACGCAATCAAACGGTGTACCGCCTTGGTTGACATGGACGAGAGCAAGATTGGCGACAATTCACCGAACAGACGAGCACGCGCAATTTTATGTGATCTTTAAACACATGTTTCGCCGGCCTTTTTTCTTTGCGCCTTGGCTACCACACCAACCCATCTTGGAATTCTCAGGTCGTTTGATTATATGACTTTTGTTTTGCAATGGTGGGGAGGAGTCGAGGTTCCCGCCGGATTGACGAAGGCGGTTGATTATCATTCGAACATCCTACCAATAGTCTCTCGAGCAAACAGACAGGTTAGCTTAGTAGTGTCTTTCGATGAACTTCTCGCGTTTATATAAGAAAACTTAAGGGGAACTGTCGCTCCCGTTTAGCGGCAGCCCGCTGTTATTCGTGAAACTCGACGAGCAGACAAAGATCAAACCATCTTGGGAATTAGCTAATACACTTATTTAAAAATGTTAAAGCAAGAGTTAAATCTTTTATTATTTAATAAGACGAAAAGATGGCTTTTTTAAAATAATATATAATTAACTATTTTTAATAATAATTATATAATATTACGGCTTTATTCGTAGCTTTGTTTTAACGTGTTTATCTTTTAGTGTTTTAATAACTAGTGTTTTAATAACTTTAACCGCTTTAATACCGCTTTTCGTAAAAACTAATACTTTATAAATATAAGATTTAATAATAAAATACCCTTTATTATTATTAACTTCGTTATTAATATTAATATTGTTTTTAAACTATATTAAATATTAAACTTAGCTATTAAAAAGAATAATAAACGTATTTAAACGTATAAGCTTAAGAATCCTTTACGTTAACTTATTTTTATTAATTATAATATTTATAAAAATGTATTTTTTTATATTTATTATTTATTAAAAAAAATACGATAACTCGGTTAATAGTAAAAAATCGTAGTTAAAGTACGTTACGTTAGCTATACTATAATATAAAGGGTTTAATTCGTGGATTTTATTTAATTGTAGTTGTAAATATTTAAATAAAAAAGTTAGGTTGATATATATAAATAAAATAAAGAGGAAATAGTTATATAATTTAGAATTATATTTAAACGTTATAACGAAGTAAAGCGGAAGGAATTATAGCGGGTTTAAACCGACTTAAACCGACTCGAGTTAATTTAAACCACTTTAAGCTAATTCGAGTTAATTTAAGTTAATTCGAGTTAATTCGAGCTTTAGTAAGTTCGTTTTTAAATAAAAAGCTTTTATTTATAAAAAGGACGATAAATTTTCATAGTTAATAAAAACAGTTTTATAAAAAGCTATTGTTTTATTATATTATATTTATAATAAATTTTAATTATAAAAAAATCTTTTATAAACATCGTAAGTAGTTATATAAGTAGGAGTACTTTTCGTATTTCGAACACTTTTTAATCACTCTTTTAAAGCTATCGCTTAACCCTATCTCTTAAAGCCCTTTAAATAACCACTTTATAAAATCCTTTTAAACAAATGAGAAAGTTTTATATAAAATGCTTACTTTTTACTATTATTACTATCGTATTAAAACATCTTATATTTAAAAAGGTAAATGTTTTATTTATAATTTTAAACCGTTTTTAATTTATAATAACGAAGATTATAAGCCGACGATGAAAAAACACACTTTTAAATAACCTTAAAGATTATTATTAATATATTCGTTATTAATTTCCAAAAGTCTTTCTTTTATTAACTAAAGAAAACTAATCTATCTTTAAAGTATTAGTTTAAATATATACGAATAAAAGTATATTATTTTAATAAAGTAAAAAGTTATAATAAAAAAAAAAGCTTAACGATATAAAATATTAATAAGTTTATTTATTATTTAATATAAGTAAATAAATTAATGGTTTTTATAATATATATAGTACTATATAGTTATAAATATAAGTTTTTTTCTCTTTATATAATTGTTTGGTTTTTATAAACATACTTTATATAGTTTTATTAAATTTAAATAAACACTATATATATCAATTATAAAAGTTGGAACGACTTTCGAAAGAAAACTATAGTACGAAGTACGAAGTACTATATATTAGTTATTTTTTTCTATATATATTATTTACCACTTTTAACGGTTTTTTATTTAAAAGTTAAACACGGCGTAGCTTAAAGCGTTTTACGTGTAATTTATTATTAATAGCCGTTAATTTTAAACTTTTTATATAAAAAAAAAAACTTTAATCGAAGAATAACCTATATTACTAACTTAAACAAAAACTAACGTTAATAAAAAAAAGATAAAAATAATTATAAATAAACGAGCGGTGAGAGAAGAGTTAATATTCACTCGTATACGGTGCGACATTAAGATAATGCTCGAGATATATGCTGATGTATGTATAAAACCATAACGCGATAACGGTCGATTATATCGTAGTTAACGTAGTAATCGTATATAAGTATTACGCGCTATTTACGTAAATAAGCTTAACGCAACTCTTAATTAAGCACGCTTATAAATAAAATGTTAATTTACGACTAAAAGGTTAAAAAAACGGCGATACCACTTATAATACGAAAATACATTTATTTTATCTTTAAGTTATTAAATAACGTTAATAAATTATATTAACCCTTTTTAAAAGTGTTACGACTACCGTTATTATTAATCGACTTAAAAGATTAATTTAACGAGGTTTTATTAAACCCACCGATAAAACCACCACCCTTAAGCGAGTCTTTTTTACCACCTGTCACGAACCGCCGTGCCGGAGCCCCACCCTGCTTGCTTATTGTCTGTCTGCTCGTATGCTAGCTGGCAGACCTAGCTGATCCCCCCTGAGATTACTGCCGCTTGTCACCGCTATCGTAGATAGTTCTTTGAGCCGCATCTGCCTCCTGAACGTAGCTCCTTGAGCTACGTCTTCGTCTACAACCTGACCTCTACCTGTACCTTTGTAGAAGACTAGCTATCCTAAATATACTGCATCTCGTCCCTGCCTACCTGTCTGCCTGCCGGCCGTGACACCACCTTTCTTTTAACCCTTTTTTTTATTTTTATATCGCCGGGCTTATAAAGCACTGATTTTCGTAGCACTCATAATCATAAAATAGAAATAACTAAGGTATAGCGCGTTAGAGCGAAAATGAAAAAGATAGGATTGTATGTTATTTACTTAAAGCGTATTATTAAATAACTATACTGTTATATATATTATTCCCTCGTTAAATACTATAATATTAAATAAATCTTTAATGGTTATAAATATATACGATTTTTCGCTATTATAAGCGAGTAGTTAGCGATGGGTAGTTATAACCGTGAGCTTCACTTAAGCTTTTTTATACGTACGTAATCCTCGTTATAATAAATTCTACCGGTTGTTTTTATATATTAATAAACATATTATTATTATTCATTAAATACTATTTTAACTCTGTTATAGTATTAACTACAATTATTACAACCGCTTACGTAAACTTAATGTATAAATAAAACTAGTTATTGGTTTCGAAAAAGTAAAGCTCTCTTTTATTGTTTTAATATCAAAAGCCGTTAATGTTTTAATACTACTATATAGCCGTCTTTCCTTTTAAAGTACCGCTAACGAAGCTACTTTAACCTCGTTACTCACGGCCGCCGCTCTTTATCGTAAACATTATTAATAAATTTACAATAGATTTACGGTGGTTTGTTAAAGGGTGAAGCGAGCGGCGAAATAAATAAAAATAGTTTATAAAAAAAAAAAAAAAAAAAAAAAANTGACTGAGCAACTACTCGACGCGCGTATAAACCTCGAGCACCTCCGCCGTTTACAAGCCCCGACTGTACCTGCCCCCTCGTCTGCTTCCCCCCTGCCCTCGTCCATTGACGCCGGCGAAGGTCGAACTCTGGCACCGTATCCTCCGACTCCTCTCAAACCTCCCTCGACCACCCGCTCTGAAAAGCTACTCGACCCTAACAAGTTCGACGGTACTCGCTCGGACCTCCGCCGCTTTAAACAAGCCGTACGAAACAAACTAACTGTTAACGCTAATCGCTTCCCTACTCCCGTCTCTCGCTTGGTTTATACAACGAGCCGCTTAACAAGCGCGGCTTACGCGTAAATTCTCCCGTACTGCCGGAACGATTACGAGGTACTCCGCGACTATCATAACATCTTGGAAATCCTTAATCGAGCGTTCGAAGACCCCGACCTAGTCCAAAATTCCCGCCAAAAACTGCTCCGCTACCGCTAGACGAATAAAGACTTTAACACCTTCTTTACTGAATTCCAACGGCTTGCTATGAAAGCCGAAATACCCGACGAACAGCTTCGAACCATCTTAAAAGATGCTATTTCCTATAAGTTATACTAACACTGGATTTATGCTAATGCTCTTACACCAGACTATTACGGCTTTGTAACGTTACTACAATCTCTAAACAACCACCGCCTCCGCTTAAACGCCCGAGGCTCCCTCCAACGCCCCCCCGCCGCGAACACCGCCCCTACTCGTACTCCCCGAGCGCCTATCACGACGCCAACTCCCTCACTCCCTACCCCGTTCGCTAAGAAGCCTAACGCCGCTCCGCTTCCCAACCCGATGAACCTATCTCACCAACGCCGCGACACCACCCGCTAAGACCGTGGCGAGTGTTATCGTTACGAGTCGAAAGATTATTTTGTAGCCGCCTACTCGTACCCTGACACCCGCGACCCTCGTGCGCTTGGCCTTCGTAACGCCGGCGTCCCTAGCCCTGCCGCCTCGTCTCGACACTCCTTTAACGGCTGCCGTCACCACTCGCGTGACCGCCGCTCCCACCGCTCTTCCGACTCTCGTTCCCTTCGACAACTGTCGGGGGAAGGGGTGCGCTTGGACTAAGTCGTGTGCCAGGCCCGCTCCTTAACGCACCTTATACCGTCGTTCGAATCTCCTTAGCCGCTGCCCATAGACTTCCTATCGAGGAAGAATATAATCAACGCTTTAACCTAATGATCCTACTCGCCGAGCTAATGGCGAAGGACCAGCCTGCCCTCYTGACGTATGCTCTGACCGACTGCGGCGCTGAAGGAAAAGCCTTTATCGACGCCGACTGGGCCTCCCGCTACCACCTGCTCTTGCACCGTTTACGTAACCCGTTCGATATCGAAGTGTTCGATGAGAGAGCTACTAAAGCCGGCAAGTGCGAGTACTACGTACGCGCCGGTTTGAAAATCAAARACCACCACCAAAAGAACGTTTTGTTTTTCGTTACTTAACTAACGCACTATCCTATCGTGTTAAGAATGCCTTGGTTAAAGCAACACGACCCGACTGTTCGCTTCGCTAAACACTCAATCACCTTCGATAGCGAGTACTGCCGCACCAACTGYAATGTCYCGTCCTGCCCTGAGAAAGTCCGCGCCCTACACACTGTTCCAAAGAAGAGCCGCCCGATACATCAAGACCAACGCTCGTTAGCCCTCCGCCATATAAACATCGCCCCGATTTCGAAGGAAGGGGCTACCGCTTACGCTCGTCGGAAATCCTGCCGGTTTTACACCACTACCCTAAACACCTTRGACCAACTTCTRRRCGCCCCGAAAGCCGGGCCGCCACCCCTTGTTCTACCGCCGGAGATTGCCGACTTCACCGACGTCTTCTCCCCTCAAGAAGCTAATAAGCTGCCTTCGCATCGCCCGATGGACCACCATATTGCGTTAAAAGAGGGCGTTGTGCTGCCGTACGGCCCTCTTTACTCCATGTCGTGGGAAGAGCTCCGCGCGCTACGAGAATGGTTGAATGAGAATCTTCGAAAAAGATTCATTCAGCCGAGTTCGTCCCTTATCGCCTCCCCTATCCTGTTTATAAAGAAGAGCGACGGTAGCTTACGCTTTTGCGTCGATTATCGCGCTTTAAACGCCGTTACTATTAAAGACCAATACCCGCTACCTTTAATTAAGGAGACCCTAAATAACCTGTCCGAGATGAGATACTATAGTAAGATAGATATCGTCTCCGCCTTCAACGAGCTCCGCGTTAAAGAAGGAGAAGAGTACTTAAACGCATTTCGCACTCGATTTGGCCTGTTTGAGAGCCTAGTTATGCCATTCGGGCTCACCGGCGCCTCGTTAACCTTTCAGCGTTATATCAACGCCTCCTTACGAGAACTCTTAGACTTAATCTACACTACATACCTAAATAACATCTTGATCTATAGCCGGACCCGTGAAGAACACACGGAACATGTCCGCGCCGTCCTAACACGCTTACGCGAGGCTGGCTTATACGCTAAGGCCTCTAAATGCGAATTTTACTATACCGAGACTAAATTCCTGAGCTTGATCATCGGCCGCGACGGCATTCGCATGGACCCAGCCAAGACACAAACGATTCGAGACTAGCCCGCTCCAACCTGTTTAACCGACGTTTAAGCCTTTTTAAGCTTTACTAACTTTTACCGCCGCTTCATCGCCGACTTCTTTAAGATTACTGTACCGCTGACCCGCTTGACTAAAAAAGATACTCCCTTCGCGTGGGATACCGCTTGCTCTAACGCATTCGAACTGTTGAAATCCCGCTTTGCAACCGCCCCTGTTTTGGCCCATTTCGAATGGAAAAAGGACGTGATTTTGGAGACTAACTCCTTCGACTACGTCTCCGCTAGCGTTATATCTTAGTACGGTGACGACGGCGTTTTACACCTTGTCGCTTTTTACTCGAAAAAGCTTATCGCTACGGAATGCAACTACGAGATCTACGACAAAGAGTTACTCGCTATTATTCGCTGTTTTGAAGAGTGGCGCTTTGAGTTGGAGGGGGCTCCCTCACCTGTTAAAGTCTTAATCGACCATCGAAACCTAAAATACTTTACTTTTACGAAGCTGCTTAACCGCCGCTAAGCCCGCTGGTCCGAGTTCTTATCCCGCTTCAACTTTTAAATCCACTACCGCTTCGGAAAGTAAGGTGTTAAGCTTAACTTCCTAATACGAAGATTAGGAGATCTCCCTAAGGAGGGGGATACACGCTTTTTGCACTAGAGTCAAACGGTCTTAAAACGGCAAAACCTCGCTCTAAACCTCCGATTCCACGCACTGCTCCTACCCCTTAACCTACACGACCTGTTTCGATAAACGTACGAAGCCGACTCGATCCCTCGTCAAGCCCTAAAAGCCCTAGCCGACTCAAAGACGCACCGCCTGCCCACTTTAACCCTCGCGGAGTGTACCAACCGCTACGAATACTTATACGTACGAGACCGGATGTACGTCCCTAACTACGACGACTTAAAAGCCAACCTGCTTCGCCGCTATCACGACCACCCGGCCTCGAGCCACCCCGGCCGCTTTAAAACATATAAATTATTATTCCGCGAGTACTACTAGCCCGGCATGGCCCGCTACGTTACTCGTTGAGTGAGGAAGTGCCATACTTGCTATAGGGCCGCCCCGTTCCGAGACGGTCAGAAAGGACTTCTACACCCCCTACCCGTTCTTAATCGAGCCTAACGTAATATCTCTATAAACTTTATTACGCACCTGCTTAAAAGCCACGGTTACGACGCTATTATAGTTGTAGTCGACCGGTTAACTAAGATACGCCACCTAATCCCCTACCACGGAACCTGTAGCGCAGAGAACGCTGCTCACCTATACCTAAACCACGTCTAGAAGCTTCACGGCCTGCCTACGACGATCGTGTCGGACCGAGGAACACAATTCGCTGCAGAATTCTRGCGCAGCCTTGCTCGCTTGCTGAAGATTACGCCCGCCCTGTCTACGGCACACCATCCCGAGACCGACGGCCAAACGGAAAAAATCAACTCCGTTTTAAAACAATACCTCCGCGCCTACGTGGCCTACTTGYAAGATGATTGRGACGTATGGTTGCCGCTAGCCGAGTTCGCCGGTAACGCTCACCACTCCGAAACTACTGGCTTGTCCCCGTTTTACGCCAACTACGGCTTCGAGCCCCGGTTGGGTTTCGAGCCCATCGAAGACCTGCCCGACACACCGCAATCCCGAGATGCTGCTCGCTTCGCTGCCCGCATGAAGAAGATCATCGAGTTAACCCGAAACGAGATGGCCGCCGCGCAAAACCGCTACGAAGAGCAAGCCAACCAACACCGACAGCCCCCTCGCTTATTTAAGGAAAGCGAGTACGTCTGGTTAGACGCCCGCACCTTAACTACCGCCCGCTCGACGAAGAAGTTAGACTAAAAGAACCTCGGCTCGTACCGTATTTCTAAGGTTATTAGCCCGTATGCTTGTAAGTTAAACCTGCTCGCCTCTATCCGAGTCCACCCCGTCTTTCACGTCTCCCGCCTCCGCATAGCCGACATATCTGACCCAGTCCCCGGTCAAACTCGCCCGCCGCCGCCGTACGTCGAGGTCGTTGGCGAGACTGAGTACGAGGTCGTTGAGGTCTTCGACTTCAAGCTCGATCGCCGAGGGCGTGGACCCCCTCGCCTAAAGTACGTGGTCCGCTGGGTCGGTTACGAAGACCCGACCACCGAACCCGTTGAGTACCTGACGAATGCTAAGCAACTCCTGGACAACTACCACCGCCGTTACCCCGACAAGCCTGGTCCCTGACCTTCGACCTCGACGGAGCTCGGTCGTAAGGAGGGGAGTACTGTCACGGACCGCCGTGCCGGAGCCCCACCCTGCTTGCTTATTGTCTGTCTGCTCGTATGCTAGCTGGCAGACCTAGCTGATCCCTCCTGAGATTACTGCCGCTTGTCACCGCTATCGTAGATAGTTCTTTGAGCCGCATCTGCCTCCTGAACGTAGCTCCTTGAGCTACGT
>PCDI01000010.1:213123-230425 GCA_002778195.1 Raffaelea ambrosiae
AAAAAAAAAAAAAAAAAAAAAAAAAAGAGAGAGAGAAGATAAAAAGAGAGAAACATATATAAACAATAATATAAATATTAGATTTTTAATATAAAAAATGTTAAAGTAGTATTTATAATTAAATAAAGGATTATAAAAAGTAAAAGTATTTTATTAACGAAAGTAGAATTTCGTAAATTATATAATTAAAATTTATCCCCCTTTTTTAAAAGGGTAAAAAGCTTTCGTTATATTAAAGGCTTCTAAAAGGCTTTATACGTAACGTCTTTAAGCCGCGTACGAAGCTTTAACTCCGCGCTATGCTCAGGGGTTCGTGCGTGCGCTTTGTAGCGCACTTCTTTTCAGACTTACGCTAGTTACATAGTTACGTGCTCTACTAAAGGTAACGCGTATTTAAATAAGTTGTTCGTACGTGTTTAAGTATAACGAACACCGGGTTCTCAAGTGATAAACCTGCGTGGGAGTTTATGTTGACAGGATAGTCAAGGCTTGGGATTCACAATACTGAAAGCGGTCTTCTTCGTACGTGCGGGTAGATGTTCGAGAGCTGTTAAGGCTATTCGGGCTTGTCCTGAATACTTAGATTGACTACTCAAGAGTCTGACTCTTCTATCTGTTTACTCGGGGGAGCGAGCCTGCTCTTTTATCTATCTAGGGTGATCACTGCTTCGTGATCGGGATCAATGATTATCACTGATTATCACTGATTATCACTGATCCCCGGTGATTCTGCGTGATAGGTTACGTGATATGCCTTTCTGCCTTTCCTAACCGCCTTCGTGGTTCCGCTGCGTGACAGGTTACGTGATATGTCTTTTTGCTTTCCTTGACCGTTTTCGCGGTTCCGTCCGCGGCTAATGGCGGTGCTTTGACTGGGGGCGGTGACGCGGGTCGTAATATTAAGCTACTCGTAAAGCACGCATTTAAGTAAGCTCGTAATATTTTTATAAAAAGCGTGTTAAATAATAAAGTATTTTATTTTTATTTAACGTCTTTTAAGTAAGGAAATATATATATATATATAATACAACCTTTTATCTTTCGTTTAACTTTCGTTAACGTTTTTTTTATACTCTCAAATATAATAATATTAAAGATAGCCGTATATTAAAAAAAGGCTCGAACGACGAACGACTTAAAACGTTTATCACTCGGCTTAACTTAAGCTTAGCTTAAATATCGATTAATTTAATCATTTTATAAAACGTTTAACCTTCTTTAGTTTAAACAAAGGTTAAAGAAATACTATACGAAGTTAATTTTAATAGTAATTATAAAAACGATAAACCTCTTTATACTAAAAGTGGTTATAATCGCCGACTTTTTATAAAAGCTTATTTTACATCTTTATAAATAAAGCGTGTTATATAAGCTAAGTTTTAATAATAATATAATAATAGTAAAACACGAGGTATTACGAAGCGGTATAAAGCTATATAAAGCCGTAAACGACGAAGCCGGGCTTCGCGAAGTTAACCTCGAAGCGCTTTAATTTTTACCGTTTTAAAAAGAAAAACACTATTTAAATTATAAAAAACCCATTTATTTTAAACTATAATCGCCCCTTCGTATATTTTATTAATTAAAAATCGTTAAGCTTTTTTTGTTAAGGTGGTACTTGTAGTCAGGTAGAAGATTGCGGAAGATAGAGGTATTTCATTAACGAAGGTAAGATCTCGTAGATTATACAACTAAATCTTATCCCCCTTTTTCGAAAGGGTGGGAGGCCCTCGCTATATCGAGGGCTCTTAAGGGGCTTTATACGTGGCGTCCTCGAGCCGCGTACGAAGCCCTAGCTCCGCACCACGCTTAGGGGTCCGTGCGTGCGCTTCGTAACGCACCTTCCTTCAGACTTACGCTGGCTACACGGTTACGTGCCCTGCTGAGGGTAGCACGTGCTTAAACAAGTTGTTTACACGTGCTTAGCTTGCTCGCGAAGCACGCACCTATTCATAAAGCACGCATTCGAGCAAGCTCGCGATATCCTTACAATTATCCCCCCTCTCGTGGAGCTCGTCCTCGAGCGTGCGGTTACGCTCGTTAGCAGTAAGCTTCCAAAGCGCTCGGGGCGTTTGGTCGTATACGCGCTTAACGTTAACCCTCCTTCGTAGTGTTAGTGCGGCCGTTATAACGTGTAACACCCTACGCACCTTTCTCGTAAGTCTTCAATCGCTCCTTCCGTTTATAAAGTAAATGGGAAGTTGGGCGTTACCAAGCAGACGAAAGGAAAGCATAGTTAGAGTTTTCTCGTCGTCCCTCTTACGCTTCTCTCTCTTTTTTTTCTTCTTTTTTAACCTCATCACGCTTTAGTAAAGTCTTAACGTCGTCGTAACGTATTATCGTTTAATATAATCTTTATTTTCACGTTTTTAATTCGCTGTTTATACGGTCTTTAGTCGGACTTTAGTTTAATAGATTTTTCTTTAGGTTGTGTTTTAACTTCGAGTCGTCGGCGTTTTACGTTCTTCGGGTTTTTTTCTCTTTTTTTTCAAATTACGCGTAAGCTTCGAATCATCAACGTCTTGCAGTCTTTAGTTTTCTTTTCGAATTACGTGTAGACTTCGAATTACTAACGTTTTATAGTCTTTAGTTTTCTCTTTAAGTAAGTGCTTCGCCGTTGGGTTGTTAACTTCTCGTTAATAATCTTAAGTTTAAAATATAATAAGTTTTTAATACGACGACGGTCCCTCGTTGACTCTTATTCGTCGCTTCAACGCGCTGTAACAAACGCTTAACGGTTAGTCTTCTAACTCGTTAAACCGCGCTCGTCTTAATTAAATAGTGTTTATACTTCTTAACTCTCTTATAAACAACTCCCCCTTTTATAAAAACTCCTTTTACGATAACGCGTTTCATACGAGCAGCGTTAGTAAACGTAGCCAACGTGTTAGTTTTTAATAAGCCGACGTCGCTACGCGGTTAAACCGTAAAATAGCAAACCCCAACACGCTCACTCGTCGTCCTTTAAGCGCTTTACGCAGCCGTTCGTTTACGTTTACTTCTTTAGTAAGTCCCGCTCGCGGGGCTCTTCGTACTAAGAACACTTTATTTCGTAACCGCGGTGCTTCTTCGACCCGCGGCCGCAGCGTTAACAACTCGCGTATAATGTTATATCCGCTTCTTAATCTTACTTTAGTCTCGCTTACGAGCCTCTTTCGTCCGGTTGTCGAGGTTAAAAACGACGACGATAACGACGATAACGATAATAATAATAATAATAATAATAACGACGACGATAACGATAACGAAGACTTTTAAAACTCCATTTACGTCTCGCTTATCGTCGACGAAGACGACGACGCTTTAAGTCGAGCCGTCGTCGCTTTTATTACGCTCCTCGCTCTTACGTTTACGCTTACTAATAGCGCTCGGTTAATAAACTTGAGTTTTAATGATTTAAAAATCTATTATCTCGCTTACTATCGTTACGTTTAACGCGTATTCGCCGTTTAATCGCTTCGTTTAAAGTTGGATTTAAAGTGTAAACGTAAGGTTAAAGCGTGTATTAAGTGTACGAAGATATATAAAACTTATATAAATATATATAATTAAACTCTCTTTACTCCGCCGTCAGCGCGCTATTAACTCTTTAGTGTAGGTTTTTAAGCTAATTCGTAATAATATAAATCGTACGATTAAGTTTTTACGCGCTTTTAATACGCTCTTTACGCCCTTTCGCGCTCACTTACCCGATAACGTTAAACTTAAAGCCCTTTTACGCGCGTTAGTAAACGCAGTTATATACTTCGTAACTCGCGTGTTTTTTTTATTCACCCAACACCTATCGCGCTTTAAGCTATCCCAAAAATCTATCGTATACGATTTCGTAAACTCCTCTTTACTCCGTTATCGCGTCGTCTTTAAGCTTTATTAACCCCTATTTAAAAGTGAGCCGAATACGCTGCGTAGGTAGCTCGCACTCGTATTACGTAAGTCGCTACGATTACTTATATCGGTGTCGAGCATATATCGATACATACTTTTCTTACGCTATCTCTTTTTACAACAGCGCCCCGTTAACGCTTCGCGTTAAGTTTTATTTTTAGCCGTTGGAGATCAACAATATAATTATTAACAAGCTGCGCGCTTTTAGCTCTTAGAGCGACTTCGAGCCGCTTTCGTAGCCGCGCGTTAAGCTACGAGCGTTATCAACGCTTAAATAAACCTCTTAAATCCCGGTGTTTAAGCGTTAAGCCGTCTTCTTTATCCGCGTGCTTTTATCGTGTTGCTTTCGAGCTTTAATCGTTATAAAATGTTTTCCTTTGTTTATTATTTTCGTACGCTCTTCGGGCCGCCCTCGTACCGCTTTCGTGCGTTTGAGGTCTTTATATTTTCTTAACTCGTAGCTAGTATGCCGCCGTAGTTCCGCTTATAAGCCGCTTTACTCCTAAAGATAATTTATTTTACTTTCCGCTTTTTCTTTACTACCTTTTAAGCTTAAAACCTCGTAACTAGTTCTTACGCGTGCTTTATATCGTCCTTTAACACTCATTAGTTATACTTTACGAGCTACCTCGTTTATCGAACGAGAAAGAAACGCTCCTCGTTCTTTACTCGAGTATTTTATACCTCTTCCACTTTTTATTCGTTTAACTCTTCTTTTAACGGTAAGGTTTAAAAAGTCGGCTACGTTTCGCGGTTTCCCTTTTAAAGCTTTAATAGAGTTATTAAAAACACGTTATAAAGTCGGTTATATTAGTTAAAGAGTGTTATACGATATACTTACGATTTAACCTTAGTTAAAACTATAAACGAACTAACGAAGCGAGGATTTATCTTTTTATAAAGCACTTTTAACTTAAGGTTTCGTGTTGATAGCTATATTAAATCTCTTACGTAATACTCTTAAAGCTAATAGCGGCGATTGTAATACTTCGTTTAAGCTTTTTATGCTTTTTCTTAATATTTTACTATAAAAGCTCGCACTTTATTTAACTTTTTCAATCTCGTTATAACTACGAACACCCTTTCTTTAATAAAGTTGTCTTTGATTCGTATATACATCTTTAAGTAATATTTTATAAAGAGATGAAATAGCGTATCGTTAGTTATAACGTTAACCGCGTTATTATATACGTACTTCGTCGTTAATAAAAGCTTAGCTTAATTCGTTTGAAACTCGCTCGTAAATACGCGTAAATAGTGTTTTAACGTTTAATTCATTCTTTCGGTTTAACCATCGGTTTACGGGTGAAACGTTGTAAAGAGGCGTTTTTTAATTGAGAGCTTTACGTAAAGCGTTATTTAATACGTATTAGTAAAAACGCTTTTTTAGTTTGAAATAATGTTGTATAGTATATCGAATCTTATTTCGATTTTTGTGTATAAGACTTTTATTAACTAGTTCGACGTTATCGTCGTTTTTACGAGGAGAAACTTTACCATCTTCGTAAGCTTGTTTACGATTACTAAAATCGTATTTACGTTTTGTTTTTTATAGTAGATTTTTAATAGTCTCGTTACGAAATCTATAGAGATTTCTTATTACGGTCTTCGTGGAATAAAAAGTGCTTGTAGTTAGTCGTACGGCTTATACCGCGGTACTGCTCCTCGCGCACACGTCGAGCAGTTGTTAACGTACTCGTGAATATATATATTTATATGTTTTTAAAAGAATTTTCTTTTTACCAACTCCTTTGTACGAGTCCTTTCAAAGTGTTTCGTTAAAGGGCTGTTGTAATATGTTTAAAGGATCTCCCTCTTCACTACTTCTTCCTCTAAAACGTAAATACGATTTTTAAATCGTAGTAATCCTTTTAACCCTACGCTTTAGTATTTAAAGGTAGTCGTAATCGTCTCGATTTAAGCTTTTAATTACTAAGTCTTCTCGTCACTTGCTTACAAAGCTTAAAACAACTCCATTAGTAACGTGTTTACATTTAATACTAACGAATTCTCCTTTCTTAACACGGTTTAACACAACCCTAAAAAGATCAACTGTTTAAGAAAAAGATAAAGCCGTCGTCGTAGCCTTAATAATAGCCCGCTTCGGGGTTGTTGTTAAAAAGTATTTAAATAGTGAGTTTAAATCCATTAAATTCAAACGAAGGGGTTTCCGTACTCTTTACTCGCTTAAAGTATTATTTTAACGTAGTTAATATAAGCTGCATTAAACGATGACTCTTTTTAAACCGTAACCGCTTTAATCCTAACACGATTAAAATAAATATACGAAACTAACACTTATTTCACGAACACTAGCTGCGATTTAAAGTCGAGGAGTAGCTTTAGCTCCTCTTTTTTATTCGGTTTTTTTTAATAGTTCGGTTTTTAAGAGGGGCCATCGATGGAATTGGTTTTTCTAACTCGATGTTTAATTTTAAAATTAAAAAGAGTGAGATATATACACTACTTAGCTTACCTCTCGTTTAACTTCTCTTACTATATAAATATACGTAAGTTAACATAGTTCGATAAAACCTCGATTTTATATCGGCTACCCTTTAAGTACTAACGTTAGTGTTTAAAGGAATCCACAATTATCATTATTTTTTAATTAAAAGTGTTATATCGTAGCTTTAACTCGTTTCATTTTCGGGATTAGAATGTGATAAAGTGTTAACGACCCTCGTCGTTCGGTTAGAATAAAATCCCCGCTTTTACGAATTTTAACGTATTAGTTTTAAAGCGTAAACGGCGCGTTAAGTCGAAGTGTTTTAATAAAAGAGCGCGAGTAAATTCTTCTCGCAGTTAGTAAAATGCTTACGTCGCCCTTTTATCAAAGCGTATTTACTCGAGCTTCTTTTCGTTTTTCATCCCTTTTAAAAGTTTATTTAACGGGGTTGTGATTTTAAAGTACTTTTAAATGAAACGTTGATAAAAGTTATAAAATCTTAAGAATATTTGAATTTCTTAATACGTTTTAAGCAACTTTTACGTAACGATAGCTTTTATTTAAAACGGGTCTATTTACACCCCGGTGTTAAAAAGGATGAATCTTAAAAACTCGACTTAGTTTCGATAGAATTCACACTTAACTAGGTTTATAAACAATTATACTTTTTACAGCCTTTCGAGTACGTTTCGTACGTGCTCGGTATACTCGTCTTAGCTTTTAAAAAACACTAATACGTTGTTTATATACGTAATATACGTTACGTCGATTAATCCGCGAAAAGCTGTATGTATATAGTGTTAAAACGTAGCCGGCGTATTTATAAAGCCGAATAATAAAATCATATACTCGTAATGTTTATATCGCGTGTAAAACGCCGTCTTTCACTCGTCTTTTTCTTTAATTTAAATTCGATAATAAGCGTCTTTAATATTAAGTTTAGTAAAGTACTTAACGTTTAAAATCCGGTTTAAAATCTTTAAAATTAACGAAAAAGCGTAGCGGTTTTTAATCGTAACTTTATTAAAGCTTTAGTAATTAACGCAAAGCCGTAAAAAGCCGTCCTTTTTAAATACGAAAAAAATAAGTGCTTCAACTAAGCTTTTATTTAATTAAATTTGCTCGTTTTATAAATTCTCTTCGAAATACTTTCGTAACTCTTTTAACTCTCGTTTAAACAAAGAATAAATCGTTTCGTAAAAGGGCTGCGCTTCGTTAACTAAATTAATTACGTAATTCGTTTTTTAAACGAACGATAATATAACCGCGCTCGTCCCGTTAAATACGAGAGTAAAGTCGGTAAACTCCGTCGATACATTATCGTAAAGCCGGCGCTTTAAGGTTGCTTCGTCTTTAAAAAAGTATTATTTAAGCTTAATTTACTCGAAACGATTAAAGAGTGTAAAAACTACGTATACGATTACGGTATTTTTAATCTTTTTAACGAACTTATAAAGTGTGTTAATCGTAAGCTTATTAAAGCGGTAACCAAAACACTATTAACTACTTTCAATCGTATTAATAGTTAAATCTTTTAAAGTCGTTACTTTTAAAAAGATGAAGCTCTTACCCACCGCTTTTATTCGCGGAATACTTACGTAAAGCCGTATAAACTCTTTAGTTCGGCTTTAGTAGTCGATAAGCTTTAACGACACCTTTTATAACGTCGTTAACGTAACGATTGAGTCGTTCGCTATTTTTAAACGCGGGGCTTAGCTTTTCTTCTTTCGGAGTTCGACCCGCGTAATAAACTTTAGTAAAACGATGTTAACTTCTACTCTCGTATTAAAGTTAACGATAGTTTGGTGTTTTTGGTCGGTTTTTATCACGGTTAAGCTATATAGTCGTACGCCGATCTTTGCTTTAACGAGCGCTTCCTTCTTCGGTTAAACAAAAGCGTTTACGCGTTTTTTATTTTCTTTTTCAACTTAGCGTCGGGTTTTGATACACTCTTAACCTCTTAGACTTTCGTAGGGTTAATTTTCGACTTTGTGTATTTTAGTACGATGTACCCTTTCTCTTCGTAGTTATAACACGTAATACTTAACTTTTTATTTATTTTCTCTTTAAACTTCTCTCCCCTTTTCTTCTTTAAGCCGTCTTTAAAGCGCGGGTTACTTACGCTTTTAAAAGTGTTTTACTATCTCTTTTTTAAGTTACTTCGCGGCTTTTCGTTTTTTAACTTTTTCTTTTTTACGTATTACTTTTAATAATTCTTTATACGAGTAATAAAAGTATTAAAATCAGTGAATTAATAATTAAAGTTAACGATTAACGATTATTATAAGTTTTTTTATAGTTTAAAATAAAAAGTCTCTTTTTAATAGTGTTTAAAAAAAGCTTTTATTTTTAACTTAAAAAATCGAAGGTAAAAGAGAAATTCAGTTAAGCTTTAGTTTTCGTTTTAAGCCGCTTTTTAATATTACTAATAAGTAATTAACGACGGGTTTTCGCTTTTAAAGGAGAGCGTTATCGTTTATTTTTTAAAATAGGTTTAAAACCTCTTCACTCGTTAAATTTCCTCTTTTAAACTTAAGTTGGTTAAATATTACTTTCATTAGTTTTAAAAAGTAGTGTTGAATTAAGATAAAGCTATTAGTACGCGCTTTTTAAAGTCGTAAAAACGTTGTAAAGCGGCTTTAAAAACGTCTTTCACCGCTTTTACCCACGTATTTCGTTATATAAAAGTAAACTTATTTATAAACTTATTAAAGAACGGAATCTTTACGTCGACTTCGTCGTCGTAGTTATCGTCGTTATAGTTTTTACTCTCGTTAACTCTTAAACTAAGCGTTAATAAATAAATTATACTACGAGGAGTTAGCTCGCGGTAGTTTTTAATGTTCGCTCGCGTTTCATTATACGCGCCCGTTAACCTCGAAACATTTTCCGCTATTAATATTTAAACCGCTTAAAGTTATAAGGTTTATTACTTAGTTCGTAAAAGCTCGGCTTTAATGTTACGAATCTATTTAACGAATATTAGTCGCTCCTTCGCTTATTCGAGCTCGCGGCGGGCTCGAGCCGCGACGAGTTCGTCGTCTTCGACGGCCCTTTAAACCAGCGTGTCTACGAGCAGCGTTTCGTTGTCGGGTTAATCGCTCGCTTCGGCCGCTCTTTCTTCGATGTTAGGGAGTGCGGTCGTTATTAGTAGGGGGTTTTTATTAGCGGCCGTTGCCGCCGTTTGCTCTCGTTCTTACTATCTCGTGCTTGGTGTTATCTTCTTTAATTTTTTAAATAACCTTGAGTGAAAGATTTAGAAATGTTAGGGTGGTACTTATAGTTAGGTAGAGGATTGTAAAAGATAGAGGTATCTTATTAACGAAGGTAGGATTTCGTAAATTATACAACTAAATCTTATCCCCCTTTTTCAAAAGGGTGAAAGGCCTTCGTTATATCGAGGGCTTTTAAAGGGCTTTGTTATTACGACTCGCGTCACCGCCCTCAATCAAAGCACCGCCATTAACCGCGGGCGGAACTACGAAAACGGTTAAAGAAAGTAAAAAGACATATCACGTAACTTATCACGTAGCGAAACCACGAAAGCGGTTAAAAAAAGCAGAAAAGCATATCACGTAACCTATTACGCAGAATCACTAGGGATTAGTGATAATTAGTGATAATTAATGATAATTATTAATCCCGATTACGAAGCAGTGATCACCTTAAATAGATAAAAAAGCAGGCTCGCTCCTTTAAGCAAACAAATAAAAAGAGTTAAACTCTTTAATAGTCAATTTAAGTATTCAAAATAAACCCGAATAACCTTAACAACTTTCGAACATCTACTCGCACGCACGAAGAAGATCGCTTTTAATATTATAAACCCCAAGCCTTAACTATTCTATCAACATAAACCCCTACGCAGGTTTATCACTTAAAAACCCGGTATTCGTTACATTTTAACTACTTTTATTTAAAAACAAGTCGACGCTACCTCTTTATACAATATAAAAAGCAACCATAGCTTCCAACACTCTTACCTTCTCAACTATCGAAATAAGCAGCAACACGGCTACAAGCGCCGTTGCAATAATTCAAACCCATTAGTAAAAAATCATAGCCTTAAAAGGTATAATCGACCAACTTTAAACTTAAGTGTTAATAATAGGAATTAAAAAAGAAGCCTTTAAAATAAATAAACCCAAAGCATTCGACGACACTAAAAAAACGTTATAAAACTTCTTAACACAGCTCCGTGTTTATATACGCTATTATAAAGACTAGTTTAAGCTTTACGCCGTTAAAGTCCAGTTCGCAGCTAATCGGTTAAAAGAAAGCGCACTAAAATGGTTCGAACCACGCTTACGCAACTTCTTAAAAAACTCAAACCTAAACAACCAAAACAACGAGACGTAAAAACTATTTAATAACTATTACAACTTTAAAATAACGATTAAAAAAGCCTTCGAAAGCCTCGATGAAGAAAGAACGGCCAAACGAGCCCTCTTTCGCCTCTATCAAAAGGGATCCGTATCCGAATATACGGCCCGCTTCCAATAAATCGCCTCGCGATTAAACTAAGAAGACGAACCCCTAATGTCGCAATTCTACTAAAAACTCAAAAACGTTATAAAAAACGAACTTATTAAGCATAACCGACTAAGCGAGGTCTTTGAATATATTACTATAGTCGTACGAATTAACAACCGTTTTTACGAACGACGTATAAAAAAAGAGTAAAAACGGTATAAAGAATAAATTAACGCTCCTTTACACGTTAACTTCGAAAAAAAAAAAACCAACGCTTATAAACCAATTAATAGTACGAAGACCCTATAAAATTAAACGCTACAAAGCACCAAAAACCCAAAGAGAAGTGCTTTAACTACGAATAATAAAGACACTACGCTTAAAACTATAAACAACCCAAAAAACTATAACAGTTAGTGCTCAAACAACAAATTAACGCAGCCATCGTCTTAAAAGTTAAAGACATCAGCTTAAAAGTAAAAAACCCCAAACACGTATCACTCAACTAAACCGCGTATTAAAAAGACGACTACCTTATTTATAAATCCGAGAAAGACGAAGTAGGATAATACCCAAGAAAGCTTAAGCGTAGAAACAGACCCGCTATCGTATACCGCTATAACGAGTACAAAGCAGGTTACGTACGAAAATATCTATTAACCGCGTACAAACGAAACCACTCTAAACCCTTAAAGTGTAAACTTCGAAGCGAAAGAGCCTATAAGGGCTTCCACGAAGCAATATAAAACAAAGATTTACACTAACACTATTAAGTTTACCACTCGAAGTGAATAAAAGAAAACAATATACTTACATTAAAAAACGAATATAAGAAATATAATTATTAAAAACGAAAAAATAACGTCGTACACTACCGCAAAACGTATAAAAGACGAATAATCGCTATAACTCAACACCTTCCCTTAACTAAATAAAAAAAAGAACTCGCTTATACTTTACGATAAAAAAAGGGAGTGCTTCACTACGTTAAACAACATATAACCTTAACATTAAACACTAACATTACGACTTTCTCCATCTTCGAAGTAACGCTTATATAAATAGCGTCGAAGTACCGACAAAAAAGCGTACCCGCGTTAAAGGAAGGAGACGACCCTCGAGTCGACCTTAAAAACCCTCGATATAAAGAAGTTATATAAGTATCGTACGTTACCGACTAATGTTAAACCCACTTTAAAAAAAAAGTAGCTTAAAGAGTTTATTTAAAACGCTACTAAAAACGACTAATCGAGACCCCGTTTTAAAACGATGAATTAAAACATTAACAAGTCGTATAAACCAATTTAAACGAATTTTACGCAATGTTAAAACTAAAAGAAGAATACTTAGTAGCTTATATAAAGAAACTAAACGATTGAATCCGTTGCTCGAACTCAGAGTACCGCGTTTACGTATAAGTTAAAATCCTTAACTAGTATAAAAGACTGTAATTGTCACGGACCGCCGTGCCGGAGCCCCACCCTGCTTGCTTATTGTCTGTCTGCTCGTATACTAGCTGGTAGACCTAGCTGATCCCCCCTGAGATTACTGCCGCTTGTCACCGCTATCGTAGATAGTTCTTTGAGCCGCATCTGCCTCCTAAACGTAGCTCCTTGAGCTACGTCTTCGTCTACAACCTGACCCCTACCTGCACCTCTGTAGAAGACTAGCTATCCTAAATATACTACATCTCGTCCCTGCCTACCTGTCTGCCTACCGGCCGTGACATTACGTAGCTCCTTCCCATAGGTGCCGACGAGATGCCTACGATCCCGGAACCCCCTGCTATGCCCTTCGACTCGGAAGACTTCGCTAATTCGATAGCCGCCGATCCCAGGGCTTGGATAGCTTACTTCTAAGCCACTTACGAACTTCTTCGCTAGCAAGACGAAGAATTAACTACCGCCCGCACCGAACTTATCGCCGTTAATAGCCGCCTCGAGGAGAGCCGCTACTCTGTTAAAGGCCTGACTGAGCAACTACTCGACGCGCGTATAAACCTCGAGCACCTCCGCCGTTTATAAGCCCCGACTGTACCTGCCCCCTCGTTTGCTTCCCCCCTGCCCTCGTCCACTGACGCCGGCGAAGGTCGAACTTTGGTACCGCATCCTCCGACTCCTCCCGAACCTCCTTCGATCACCCGTTTTGAAAAGCTACTCGACCTTGATAAGTTCGACGGTACTCGCTCGGACCTCCGCCGCTTCAAACAAGCCGTACGAGACAAACTAACTGTTAACGCTAATCGCTTCCCTACTCTCGTCTCTCGCTTGGTTTATACAACGGGCCGCTTAATAAGCGCGGCTTACGCGTAAATTCTCCCGTACTGCTGGAACGATTACGAGGTACTCCGCGATTATTATGACATCTTGGAAATCCTTGATTGAGCGTTCGAAAACCCCGACCTAGTCCAAAATTCCCGTTAGAAACTGCTCCGCTACCGCTAAACGAATAAAGACTTTAACACCTTTTTTGCTGAATTCTAACGGCTTGCTATGGAAGCCGAAATACCCGACGAACAGCTTCGAACCATCTTGGAAGATGCTATTTCCCGTGAGCTGTACCAACACTAGATTTATGCTAATGCTCCTACACCGGACTATTACAGCTTTGTAACGTTACTACAATCTCTAGACAACCACCGCCTCCGCTTAGACGCTCGAGGCTCCCTCCGACGCCCCCCCGCTGCGGACACCGCTTTTGCTCGTACTCCCCAAGCGCTTATCACGACGCCAACTCCCTCGCTCCCTACCCCGTTCGCCAAGAAGCCTGACGCCGCTCCGCTTCTCGACCCGATGAACCTATCTCACCAACGCCGCGACACCACCCGCCGAAACCGTAGCGAGTGTTATCGTTACGGGTCGAAAGATCATTTTGTAGCCGCTTGCTCGTACCCTAACACCCGCGACCCTCGTGCGCCTAGCCTTCGTAACGCCGGCGTCCCTAGCCCTACCACCTCGTCTTGACACTCCTCTAACGGCTGCCGTCACCACTCGCGTGGCCGCCGCTCCCACCGCTCTTCCGACTCCCGTTCCCCTCAACAACTGTCGGGGGAAGGGGTGCGCTTAGATTAAGTCGTGTGTTAAGCCCGCTCCTCAACGCACCCTATACCGTCGTTCGAATCTCCTTAGCCGCTGCTTATGGACTTTCTATCGAGGAAGAATATAATCAACGCTCTAACCTGATGATCCTACCCGCCGAGCTAATGGCGAAGGACTAGCCTGCCCTCTTAACGTATGCTTTAACCGACTACGGCGTTAAAGGAAAAGCTTTTATTGACGTTGACTGAGCCTCCCGCCACCACCTACCTTTACACCGTTTACGTAACCCGTTTAATATCGAAGTGTTTGATGAGAGAGCTACTAAAGCCGGCAAGTGCGAGTACTACGTACGCGCCGGTTTGAAAATCAAAGACCACCACCAAAARAACGTTTTRTTTTTCGTTACTCAACTARCGYACTATCCTATCGTGTTAGGAATGCCTTGGTTAAAGTAACACGACCCGACTGTTCGCTTCGCTAAACACTCAATCACCTTCGATAACGAGTACTGCCGCACCAACTACAATGTTCCGTCCTGCTCTGAAAAAGTCCGCGCCTTACACACTATTCCAAAGAAGAGCCGCTCGGTACATTAAGACTAACGCTCGTTAGCCCTTCGCTATATAAACATCGCCCCGATTTCGAAGGAAGGGGCTACCACTTACGCTCGTCGAAAATCCTACCGGTTTTACACCACTACCCTAAACACCTTAAACCAACTTCTAAGCGCTCCGAAAGCCGGGCCGCCACCCCTTGTTCTACCGCCGAAGATTGTCAACTTCGCCGACGTCTTCTCCCCTCAAGAAGCTAATAAGCTGCCTCCGCATCGCCCGATGAACCACCATATTGCGTTAAAAAAGGGCGCTATGCTGCCGTACGGCCCTCTTTACTCCATGTCGCGGGAAGAGCTCCGCGCGCTACGAGAATGGTTGGATGAGAATCTTCGAAAAGGATTCATTCAGCCGAGTTCGTCCCCTGTCGCCTCCCCTATCCTGTTTGTGAAGAAGAGCGACGGTAGCCTACGCTTTTGCGTCGACTACCGCGCTTTGAACGCCGTTACTATTAAAGACCGATACCCGCTGCCCTTAATTAGGGAGACCTTAAATAACCTATCCGGGATGAGATACTATAGTAAGATAGATATCGTCTCCGCCTTCAACGAGCTCCGCGTTAAAGAAGGAGAAGAGTACTTAAACGCATTTCGCACTCGATTTAGCCTGTTTGAGAGCTTAGTTATGCCATTCGGGCTCACCGGCGCCCCGTCAACCTTTTAACGTTATATCAACGCCTCCTTACGAGAACTCTTAAACTTAATCTGCACTACATACCTAGATGACATCCTGATCTATAGCCGGACCCGTGAAGAACACACGGAACATGTCCGCGCCGTCCTAACACGCTTACGCGAAGCTGGCTTATACGCCAAGGCCTCTAAATGCGAATTTTACTATACCGAGACTAAATTCCTAGGCCTGATCATCGGCCGCGACGGCATTCGCATGAACCCAGCCAAGACACAGACGATTCGAGACTGGCCCGCCCCAACCTGCTTAACCGACGTTCAAGCCTTCTTAGGCTTTGCTAACTTTTACCGCCGCTTCATCGCCGACTTCTCTAAGATCACTACACCGCTAACCCGCTTAACTAAAAAAGATACTCCCTTCGCGTGGGATACCGCTTACTCTAACGCATTCGAACTATTGAAATCCCGCTTTACAACCGCCTTTGTTTTAGCCCATTTCGAATGGAAAAAGGACGTGATTTTAGAGACTGACTCTTCCGACTACGTCTTCGCTAGCGTCATGTCCCAGTACGGTGACGACGGCGTCCTACACCTTATCGCTTTTTACTCGAAAAAGCTCACCGCCACGAAATGTAACTACGAGATTTACGACAAAGAGTTGCTCGCTATTATTCGCTGTTTTAAAGAGTAGCGCCCTGAGTTGGAGGGGGCTCCCTCACCTATCAAAGTCTTAACCGACCACCGAAACTTAGAATACTTTACTTTTACGAAGCTGCTTAACCGCCGCTAAGCCCGCTGGTCCGAGTTTTTATCCCGCTTCAACTTCCAGATCCACTACCGCCCCGAAAAGCAAGGTGTTAAGCTTGACTCTTTAACACGAAGATTAGGAGATCTCCTTAAGGAGGGGGATACACGCTTCTTGTACTAGAGTTAGACGGTCTTAAAACGGCAAAACCTCGCTTCAAACCTCCGATTCCACGCACTGCTCCTGCCCCTTAACCTATACGACCTGTTTCGACAAGCGTACGAAGCCGACCCGATCCCTCGTCAAGCTTTAAAAGCCCTAGCCGACTTAGAGACGCACCGCTTGCTCACTTTAACCCTCGCGGAGTGTACTAACCGCTACGAATACTTATACGTACGAGACCGGATGTACGTCTTTGATTACGACGACTTAAAAGTTAACCTGCTTCGCCGCTATCACGACTACCCGGCTTCGAGCCACCCCGGCCGCTCTAAGACATATGAATTATTATCCCGCGAGTACTATTAGCCCAGCATAGCCCGCTACGTTGCTCGTTGGGTGAGGAAGTGTTATACCTATCGCAGGGCCGCCCCGTTTCGAAACGGTTAGAAAGGACTTTTACACCCTTTGCCCGTTCCTAATCGAGCTTAACGTAATATCTTTATAAACTTTATTACGCACCTGCTTAAAAGCCACGGCTACGACGCTATCATGGTTGTGGTCGACCGGTTGACTAAGATGCGCCACCTAATCCTTTGCCACGGAACCTGTAGCGCAGAGGACGCTGCTCACCTATACCTGAACCACGTCTGGAAGCTTCACGGCCTGCTTACGACGATCGTGTCGAACCGAGAAACACAATTCGCTGCAGAATTCTAGCGTAGCCTTGCTCGCTTGCTAAAGATTACGCCCGCCCTGTCTACGGCACACCATCCCGAGACCGACGGTTAAACGGAAAGAATCAACTCCGTTCTAGAACAATACCTCCGCGCTTACGTGGCCTACTTACAAGATGATTGGGACGTATGGTTACCGCTAGCCGAGTTCGCCGATAACGCTCACCACTCCGAAACTACCGGCTTRTCCCCGTTTTACGCCAACTACGGCTTCGAGCCCCGGTTGGGTTTCGAGCCCATCGAAGACCTGCCCGACACACCGCAATCCCGAGATGCTGCCCGCTTCGCTGCCCGTATGAAGAAGATYACCGAGTTAACYCGAAACGAGATGGCCGCCGCGCAAAACCGCTACGAAGAGCAAGCCAACCGGCACCAACAGCCCCCTCGCTTATTTAAGGAAGGCGAGTACGTTTGGTTAAACGCTCGCACCCTGACTACCGCCCGCCCGACGAAGAAGTTAAACTAGAAAAACCTCGGCCCGTATCGTATTTTTAAGGTTGTTAGCCCGTATGCTTGCAAGTTAGACCTGCCCGCCTCTATCCGAGTCCACCCCGTCTTCCACGTCTCCCGCCT
>PCDI01000010.1:230870-243135 GCA_002778195.1 Raffaelea ambrosiae
AGCCGCATCTGCCTCCTGAACGTAGCTCCTTGAGCTACGTTTTCGTTTACAACCTGACCCCTACCTGCACCTTTGTAGAAGACTAGCTATCCTAAATATACTGCATCTCGTCCCTGCCTACCTGTCTGCCTGCCGGCCGTGATAGTAATAAGACCTTTAAAACGAAGCCGACTAACGATTAAAAAACGATACGAATCGCCGTTAAAAGAACTATAAGCGATTTAAGAACGAAGGTTTTTAGTAGAAGTTAATAGAGAAAATAACGCTTTAAAGCTATACATCGAAGTATAAATTGTTTATAATAGAACGTTAACCACGGTAATGGTGAATTACGGCGTTTAAAGGAACTATATATCCCTTACATTTGTTAACAAACACTAAACACTATAAAAAACTAAAAAAAAACCCTACCGATTTAACACCTTTAAAAGAAACACCGTATTTTACGGCGAAAGAGTGGTTGATAAAGAAACTAATCATCTCTCAACCTTAGTTTAAAAACGACTTAAAAACCTCTCACTCAACATCATAGAATTAGTATTATATAAGATTATATTAAGATTACCTTAGTTACGAAAGAATAATCCCCGAATTAATTAAACCACTAGCTAAATCTGTTAAGAAAATACCAAACCAGTAAGAGAAACGATTAAAAGCGAGGAATAAGTACTAACCTTTAAAAACAGCTAGCAAAAACCAAACGCTTAAATAAACACCACCATACCTTTAGAAGAAAAGGTAAAGTAAAAAAGCTCTAAGAAGTCTTTAGTAACAAAGAAGGATTCAACTACTACGCGAATATAGTACTTTATAAATAAATTAAAATGGAAACGAACGTTAGCAAAAACAACGAAAGCCAACGTACTATAAGTTCTTAAACAATACTAAAAATTTAGTAAGGTGTTTTAAGAAACACTTAACACCGGCTTACTAAAACACGAACCCTAAGACTACGAAATACCTTTAAAGGAAGAAAAGCAGCTTAAATTTCACCGAATCTACGAACTAAAGCACTCAAGGAATATCTTAATGAAAACTTAAAAAAGGGCTATATTAAACCATTTAATTCGTTAGCAGGATACTCGATCTTATTCGTCTCAAAAAAGAACGAAAAACTATAGTTATATATCGATTACAAACAATTAAACAACATTATTATTAAAGATCGTTACTTACTACCTTTTATTAAAGAGCTACGAGATAAGCTTTAAAAAGCGTAATGGTTTACGATACTCGACTTACGAAGAGCTTATAACTTAATCCGAATAAAGAACGAAAAAAAATAAAAGACGGCCTTCAAAACGCGATACGAACACTACGAATACACGGTCATACTCTTCAACTTAACGAATGCACTTACATCGTTTTAGAATATAATAAACAACGTGTTAAAAGAGTACTTAAACATTACGATTATCGTATACTTAAACGATATTTTTATTTTTTCTAAAGATTTAAAAAGCCATGAAAAGCACGTGTTAAACGTTTTAAAGAAGTTATAAAACGCCGAACTCTTAGTAAAGCTAGAAAAAAGCTACTTTTACTAAAAAAAGGTCGATTATTTAAGTTATATAATAAAGCTTGAATATATACGAATGTAAAAAGAAAAGATCCAAGCTATTAAAGAATGGCCAAAACCCACCAACGTTACCAAAGTTAAAGGATTTTTAAAATTCGTAAACTTTTATTAGCAGTTTATTTATTACTACGAAGAAATTACACGTCTTTTAACAAACTTAACGAAAAAAGACTAAAAATTTAAATAAATAATAAAAGAATAAAAAACATTCGAAGAACTTAAAAAGAGAGTCCTTAAAGACTTAATATTATACAAGGTAGACTTAACAAAAGAATACGAAGTAGAAATAAATGCCTCCAACTACGTTATTAAAAGATAACTAAGACAACGAGATGAGTAAAGAAGGCTACACCCTATCGCCTTCTTTTCGTACAAATTAAACGAATTAAAACTTAACTACCCCATTTACGATAAAGAACTTATAGTAATTATTTACGCGTTTTAAAAATGGTAACATTACCTAATCGAAGCGCAATAATAGGTAAAAGTCTTTATTAATTATAAAAACTTAACACAGTTTATAATAATTAAGGTGTTAAATAAACGATAAACCCGATGAACGGAATTCTTATTATAATTCGATTTCTAAATCGCTTATCGTAAAGGAATAGAAAACGAGAGAGCCGACGCGTTTAACAAACGTGTAAACTACTAATAAAAGGTATTATAAAAGGTAATAACACTCTTATAATAAAACCAACGAAGAAAATTAGTAATACATTAATAATTATTAATAGTATATAAAACCAATATAAACCTTAATTAGAAAAAAAAACTAAAAATACAGTAATAAAAAATAACGAAAAAAGAAAAAGAGGAATTTTCAATTATAAAGTTATAGTATAACTACTATAATAAAATCTATATACTTCGAGAAAACTAAAAAAACCTCATTAAAGACATTTACAAAGCACAAGCTTATAAACACTAAAGAATCAAAGCTATTATAAAACGAATTTAAAAAAACTACGACTTCTTTAAAATTAAGAAAATTATTATAAAAGTTATTGAAAACTATAACGTATATAAAAAGAATAAAATAAAACGTTATAAACCATACGAACTACTAAAGCCATTACGAATCTCTACTAAACTATAAAAATCCATTAACTTAAACTTCATCGTAAAACTATCAAAATCGAAAAAACCTTTTATAAAAGCAACCTACGATAACATCCTCGTTATCGTTTATAAACTTACGAAATACGCTTACTTCATACCATATAAAGAAGTAAGCAATGTAAACGAATTAACATATACATTCTTAAAAACCATTTTAACTAACCATGAGTTACTAAAAGAAATCGTATTAAACAAAAACAAGCTCTTTAAGTTTAAATTCTAACAATCGCTTATAAAGCAGTTAAAAACGAAACATAAAATATTCATAACATTCCACCTATAAATAAACGAATAAATAAAACGAACTAATTAAGTCATTAAGTAATACTTACGAAGCTATATAAACCACTTATAAAACGATTAAATACAGTTACTACCATTAATATAATTGTCACGGCCGGCAGGCAAACAGGTAGGTAGGGACGAGATGCAGTATATTTAGGATAGCTAGTCTTCTACAAAGGTGCAGGTAGGGGTCAGGTTGTAAACGAAGACGTAGCTCAAGGAGCTACGTTCAGGAAGCAGATGCGGCTTAAAGAACTATCTACGATAGCGGTGACAAGCGGTAGTAATCTCAAGGGGGATCAGCTAGGTCTGCTAGCTAACATACGAGCAGACAAACAATAAGCAAGCAGGGTGGGGCTTTGACACGGCGGTCCGTGACAGTACTCCCCTCCTTACGACCGAGCTCCGTCGAGGTCGAAGGTCAGAGACCAGGCTTATCGGGGTAACGGCGGTGGTAGTTGTTTAAGAGTTGCTTAACATTCGTCAAGTACTTAGCGGGTTCGGTGGTCGGGTCTTCGTAACCGACCCAGCGGACCACGTACTTTAGGCGGGGGGGTCCACGCCCTCGGCGATCGAGCTTGGAGTCGAGGACCTYAGCGACCTCGTACTCAGTCTCGCCAGCGACCTCGACGTGCGGCGGCGGCGGGCGAGTTTGACCGGGGACTGGGTTAGACATGTCGGCTATGCGGAGGCGGGAGACGTGRAAGACGGGGTGGACTCGGATAGAGGCGGGCAGGTTTAACTTGCAGGCATACGGGCTAACAACTTTAGAAATACGGTACGAGCCGAGGTTCTTCCAGTTTAACTTCTTCGTCGGGCGGGCGGTAGTTAGGGTGCGGGCGTTTAAYYAGACGTACTCGCYTTCCTTAAATAAGCGAGGGGGCTGTCGGTGCTGGTTGGCTTGCTCTTCGTAGCGGTTTTGCGCGGCGGCTATCTCGTTTCGGGTTAACTCGGTGATCTTCTTCATGCGGGTAGCGAAGCGAGCAGCATCTCGGGATTACGGTGTGTTGAGTAAGTCTTCGATAAGCTCGAAACTCAACCGGGGCTCGAAGTCGTAGTTAGCGTAAAACGGGAATAAGTTGGTAGTTTTGGAGTGGTGAGCGTTATCAACGAACTCGGTTAACGGTAACTATACGTTTTAATCATCTTGTAAGTAAGCTACGTAAGCGCGGAGGTATTGTTTTAAAACGGAGTTAATTCTTTCCGTTTAGCCGTCGGTCTTGAAATGGTGTGTTGTAGATAGGGCGGGCGTAATCTTTAGCAAGCGAGTAAGGCTGCGTTAGAATTCTATAGCGAATTGTGTTCTTCGATTCGACACGATCGTCGTAAGTAGGTTGTGAAGCTTTTAAACGTGGTTTAGGTATAGGTGAGTAGCGTTCTTTACGTTATAAGTTTCGTGATAGGGGATTAAGTGGCGTATTTTAGTTAATCGGTTGATTATAACTATGATAACGTCGTAGTCGTGGCTTTTAGGTAGGTGTATAATAAAGTTTATAAAAATATTACGTTAAGCTCGATTAGGAACGGGTAAGGGGTGTAAAAGTCCTTTCTAACCGTCTCGAAACGAGGCGGCTCTACGGTAAGTATAGCACTTTTTTACTTAATGAGTAACGTAACGAGTTATGTTGGGTTAGTAGTACTCGTGAGATAATAATTTATATGTTTTAAAGCGGTTGAAGTGGTTTGAGGCTGGGTGGTTGTAATAACGGCGAAGTAGGTTGGTTTTTAAGTCGTCGTAGTTAAAAACGTACATTTGGTTTCGTACGTATAAGTATTCGTAGCGGTTAGTACACTTCGCGAGGGTTAGAGTGAGTAAGCGGTGCGTTTTTGAGTTGGCTAAGGCTTTTAAGGCTTAACGAGGGATCGGGTCGGCTTCGTACGTTTGTCGAAACAGGTCGTGTAGGTCAAGGGGTAGGAGTAGTGCGTGGAATCGGAGGTTTGGAGCGAGGTTTTACCGTTTTAAAACCGTTTAACTTTGGTGTAAGAGGCGTGTATTCCCCTCTTTAAGGAAATCTCTTAATCTTCGTGTTAAGGAGTTAAGCTTAACACCTTGCTTTCTAAAGCGGTAGTGGATTTGGAAGTTAAAGTGGGATAAAAACTCGGATTAACGGGCTTAGCGGCGGTTAAGCAGCTTTATAAAAGTAAAGTATTTTAAGTTTCGGTGGTTGGTTAAAACTTTAATAGGTGAGGGAGCCTCCTTTAGCTTAGGGCGCCACTCTTTAAAACAGCGAATAATAGCGAGCAACTCTTTGTCGTAGATTTCGTAGTTGTATTTCGTGGCGGTGAGCTTTTTCGAGTAAAAAGCGATAGGGTATAAAACGCCGTCGTTACCGTATTAGGATATAACGTTAACGAAGACGTAATCGAAGGAGTTAGTCTTTAAAATCACGTCTTTTTCTCATTCGAAATGGGCTAAAACAGGGGCGGTTGCAAAGCGGGATTTTAATAGTTTGAATGCGTTGAAGTAAGCGGTATCTCACGCGAAGGGAGTATCTTTTTTAATCAAGCGGGTCAACGATGTAGTGATTTTAGAAAAGTTGGCGATAAAGCGGCGATAAAAGTTAGTAAAGCTTAAGAAGGCTTAAACGTCGGTTAAGCAGGTTGGGGCGGGCCAGTCTTGAATCGTCTGTGTCTTAGCTGAGTCTATGCGAATGCCGTCGCGGCCGATAATCAAGCTCAAGAATTTAGTCTCGGTATAGTAAAATTCGCATTTAGAGGCCTTAGCGTATAAGCCAGCCTCGCGTAAGCGTGTTAGGACGGCGCGAACATGTTCTGTGTGTTCTTTACGAGTCCGGCTATAAATCAAGATGTTATTTAAGTATACAGTGCAGATTAAGTCTAAGAGTTCTCGTAAAGAGGCGTTGATATAACGCTAAAAGGTTGACGAGGCGCCGGTGAGCCCGAATGGCATAACTAAGCTCTCAAACAGGTTAAATCGAGTGCGAAATGCGTTTAAGTACTTTTCTCCTTCTTTAACGCGGAGCTCGTTAAAGGCGGAGACGATATTTATTTTACTATAGTATTTTATTTTAAACAGGTTATTTAAGGTCTCCCTAATTAAGGGCAGCGGGTATCGGTCTTTAATAGTAACGGCGTTTAAAGCGCGGTAGTTAACGTAAAAGCGTAAGCTACCGTCGCTCTTCTTTACAAACAAGATAGGGAAAGTAATAAAGGACGAACTCAACCGAATGAATCCTTTTCGAAGATTCTCATCCAACCATTCTCGTAGCGCGCGGAGCTCTTCCCGCGACATGGAGTAAAGAAGGCCGTACGGCAGTATAACGCCCTCTTTTAACGTAATATAATAGTTCATCGAGCGATGCGAAAGTAGTTTATTAACTTCTTAAAGAAAGAAGACGTTAGCGAAGTCGATAATCTTCGGCGGTAGAATAAAGAGTGGCGGCCCGGCTTTCGAAGCGCTTAAAAGTTGGTTTAAGGTGTTTAGAGTAGTGGTATAAAACCGGTAAGATTTCCGACGAGCGTAAGCGGTAGCCCCTTTCTTCGAGATTAGGGCGATGTTTATATAACGGAGGGTTAACGGGCGTTGGTTTTGATGTATCGAGCGGCTCTTCTTTAGAACAGTGTGTAGGGCGCGGACTTTCTTAAAGTAAGACGGAATATTGCAGTTGGTGCGGTAGTACTCGTTATTAAAGGTAATTGAGTGTTTAGCGAAGCGAACAGTCGGGTTGTATTACTTTAACCAAAGCATTTTTAACACGATAGGATAGTGCGTTAGTTGAGTAACGAAAAATAAAACGTTTTTTTAATAGTGGTTTTTAATTTTTAAACCGGCGCGTACGTAATACTCGCACTTACCGGCTTTAGTAGCTTTTTTATCAAACACTTCGATATCGAACGGGTTACGTAAACGGTGTAGGGGCAGGTGGTGGCGGGAGGCTTAGTCGGCGTTAATAAAGGCTTTTCTTTTAACGCCGCAATCGGTTAAAACATACGTTAAGAAGACAAGCTGGTCCTTCGCTATTAGCTCGGCGGGTAAAATTATTAAGTTAAAGCGTTAATTATATTCTTCCTCGATAGGAAGTTTATGGGTAGCGGTTGAGGAGATTTAAACGACGGTATAGGGTGCGTTAAAAAGCGGGCTTAACACACGACTTAGTTTAAGCGCACCCCTTCCCCCAATAGTTATCGAGGGGAACGAGAGTTGGAAGAGCGGCGGGAGCGGCGGCTACGCGAGTGGTGACAGCAGCCGTTAAAAGAGTGTTGAGACGAAGCGGTAGGGCTAGGAACGCCGGCGTTACGAAGGCTAAGCGCGCGAGGGTCGCGGGTGTTAGGGTACGAGTAGGCGGTTACAAAATGATCTTTCAACTCGTAACGATAACACTCGCCACGGTCTCAGCGGGTGGTGTCGCGGCGTTAGTAAAACAGGTCCATCGAGTCGAGAAGCGAAGCGGCGTTAAGCTTCTTAACGAACGGGGTAGGGAGTGAGGGAGTTAGCGTTGTGATAAGCGCTCGGGGAGTACGAGCAGGGGCGGTGTTCGCGGCGGGGGGGCGCTAAAGGAAGCTTCGAGCGTTTAAGCGGAGGCGGTGGTTGTTTAAAAATTATAATAACGTTATAAAGCCGTAATAATCCGGTGTAAGAGCATTAGTATAAATCCAATGTTAGTATAGCTTATAAAAAATAGCATCTTTTAAAATGGTTTGAAGCTATTCGTCGGGTATTTCGGCTTCCATAGTAAGCCGTTAAAATTCAACAAAGAAAGTGTTAAAGTCTTTATTCGTCTAGCGGTAGCGGAGCAGTTTCTAGCGGGAATTTTAAACTAGGTCGGGGTTTCCGAACGCTCGATCAAGGATTTCTAAGATGTCATAATAGTCGCGAAGTACCTCGTAATCGTTTTAGCAGTATAAGAGAATTTACGCGTAAGCCGCGCTTATTAAACGACCCGTTATATAAACTAAGCGAGAGACGAGAGTAGAGAAGCGATTAGCGTTAACAGTTAGTTTGTCTCGTACGGCTTGTTTAAAGCGGCGGAGGTTCGAGCGAGTATCGTCGAACTTGTTAAGGTCGGGTAGCTTTTCAGAGCGGGTGGTCGAGGGAGGTTTGGGAAGAGTCGGAGGATACGGTGCCAAAGTTCGACCTTCGCCGGCGTTAGTGGACGAGGGCAGGGGGGAAGCAGACGAGGGGGCAGGTACAGTCGGGGCTTATAAACGGCGGAGGTGCTCGAGGTTTATACGCGCGTCGAGTAGTTGCTTAGTTAAGCCTTTGACAGAGTAGCGGCTCTCCTCGAAGCGGCTATTAACGGCGACAAGTTCGGTGCGGGCGGTAGTCAATTCTTCGTCTTRCTRGCRAAGAAGTTCRTAAGTGGCTTGGAAGTAAGCTATCCAAGCCCTGGGATCGGCGGCTATCGAATTAGCGAAGTCTTCCGGGTCGGAGGGCATGGTAGGGGGTTTTGGGATCGTAGGCATCTCGTCGGCACTTATGAGAAGGAGCTACGTAATGTTACGGCCGGTAGGCAGACAGGTAGGTAGGGACGAGATGTAGTATATTTAGGATAGCTAGTCTTCTATAGAGGTATAGGTAGGGGTCAGGTTGTAAACGAAGACGTAGTTTAAGAAGCTACGTTTAGAAAGCAGATGCGGCTCAAAGAACTATCTACGATAGCGGTGATAAGCGGTAGTAATCTTAGGGGGGATCAGCTAGGTCTGCTAGCTAGCATACGAGCAGACAGACAATAAGCAAGCAGGGTGGGGCTCCGGCACGGCGGTCCGTGACAATAATTCGCTTATAATAACGCAAACACGAAAACGACTAAAACATCCTCGTTTTATACTAATTACGAATTCCACTCAAAAGCGTACTAACAATTAATATAAAAAGAAAGCTAAGCATAAACAGCTTTATAATATAAGGAAAATATAGTAAAAACATAAAAAACACTTTAAAAGAACTTTAAAAAAGTATAAAAAAACATAATACGATAAGTTAATAAAAAAAGAGTTAAAAAACCAACTTTAACGAAGAGAAGAGTTATATACTTACTTCGTAAAAACATTAAAACTAAAAGACTAAATAATAAATTAAATTACAAAAAGCTTGGGCTATTTAAAATTAAAAGGAAAATCTTAAAATAGAATTATAAACTCAAATTACTAAAAGAAATAAAGATTTACTCGGTTTTTTATATTTCACTTTTAAAACCGGCGTTAAAAAACATTTTAATTAAAATAAATATAAAACTCGATAATAACGAAACAAAATACGAAGTAAAAAAAATCGTTAAATATAAAGAAAAAAGAAAACAAACTCGTTATTTTATTAAGTGAAAAAACTACTTAAACTCAAAAAATACATAAAAACCCATTACAAACTTAACGAATGCTTAACGAGAGTTAAAGGATTTTTAAAAACGGAATTAATAACAAAATAACAAACTCGTATAATAAACAAAAAACTCACCTTATAAAAGAATCCGCCGCAAAAACATTTAAACCCTTTAACACCGTACTTCAATCGACAACCCTAACGGCCCCTAAAGACTAAAGCGGCGTAACAACTTCAAGTTTTCTAACTAACACACGATTCACCTTAATATAAGCCGCTTTTTAACGCTTACGCTTTTTAACGGTATTTAACTTATTTAACGTTTTTAAATTACAAGCGGTTAAATCCTTCGCTTTCGTAACGACCTCCTTCTTTTAACGCTTTAAACGTATTAAACGAGCGAAACCCTTATTAAAAGCCTTTTACGCCGTTAAAAGCTCTTATTTAATAAGATTTTCAACCCTTTTAAAGCGGCGAAACTCGGTAAAAAAACGCTTTATTATATAAAGAAGTTAAAAAAAAAGAATTACAAAAAGAAGAGAACACTTATAAAAAGAAGTTAGCTTTTTCGAGCCATTACAAAAACGCCCGCGTCGAACGTAAGTAAAACAACGAAACCCCTCCTTAAACATTTAATACGAAAACCCCTTCGAAAAATAAAACAAACACGGTATAACCTCAAAACCTTCGGAGTCGATGGAGTTAGTAAAAACGACGCGACGTTACGAAAAGTACGACTTCGTAACCTAAAAAAGCATGATGAGGGAACTTACGAAAGGAGAAAACAAAGCTAAGTTTTTAAAAGCAAAAATAATAGAGGAGGAGAATAATGTTACGACTCGCGTTACCGCTTCCAATCAAAGCACCGCTATTGGCCGCGGGCGGAACCACGAAAACGGTTAAAGAAGGCAAAAAAACATATTACGTGACTTATCACGTAGCGGAACTACGAAGGCGGTTAGGAAAGGCAGAAAGGTATATTACGTGACCTGTTACGCAGGATTACCGGGGATTAGTGATAATTAGTGATAATCAGTGATAATCACTGATCCCGATCACGAAGCAGTGATCACCTTAGATAGATAAAAGAGCAGGCTCGCTCCCTTGAGCAAATAGATAGGAAGAGTCAGACTCTTCAGTAGTCAATCTAAGTATTCAGGACAAGCCCGAATAGCTTTAACAGCTCTCGAACATCTACCCGCACGCACGAAGAAGATCGCTTTTAGTATTGTGAACCCCAAGCCTTGACTATCCTGTCAACATAAACCCCCACGCAGGTTTATCACTTGAGAACCCGGTGTTCGTTACATTTGTGCGTGGCGTCCTCGAGCCGCGTACGAAGCCTTAGCTCCGCACCACGCTTAGGGGTCCGTGCGTGCGCTTCGTGGCGCACCTCCCTTCGGACTTACGCTGGCTGCACGGTCACGTGCCCTGCTGAGGGTGGCACGTGCTTAGGCAGGTTGTCCGCACGTGCTTAGCCTGCTCGCGAGGCACGCACCTGCTCGCAAGGCACGCATCCGAGCAGGCTCGCGATATCCTTACATTTTTTCTATTATCGTTAAAGTATTTATATAAATGCTTACATTTAAATTCGATAATAAATAAACTAGTTTTAATTAACGATTAAATATATATTTATAATTAATATTATTATTATTTTAATAGTTATTTAACTTTTTTCGTATTAAAAATAGCTATAATTTCGTTACGAAATACGGACTTAAAGATTAACTATTTAAGCGAGCTACTTATATTTTATTACAATCCGCCGTTAAAAACCCATATAGCTCGAATGAGGTCTCTCTTTAAAAAACCTATATAATAAGTGTCTTTTCAATAAATTTCCCCGCTATGTTAAAACCAGCGTATAATTAAGGGAAAAAAGGGATAACTACCCCACTCGCCTTTATAACGTTATAAAAATAGTGAAATAAGCGTACATTATTTTGGAGCGATTTGCTAGCCTTAGGTGTTGGGGAAGAGGGGCAATCTCCTACGTTTTATCACCATCATTATAACTATAATTGCTAAGTGCGTCGTCGCTGACCCGACTTGCATATAAGATCTATCCGTGTATAGACTCCGTATTCAGCAATTATATGTTACTTCACAAGTGTCACTTTGGAAAAACGTTGCCCCATCCTCCGAATGTAGAGGCGGGCCGTTTGATAATAGAACAAACAACCCGTTTTAAACGCCTCTTTCAACGTCTCCCATTTTATCCACGACGCGACTTCTTACCGCCGAATCTGACGACGACATAAGACACAACCAAAACTCATGTCTCCCAACTTACACGGCACGCCGCCATGCCCCCCGCCGGCCACGCAACAACCACCATCAGCACCGATAGGCGGGACGTCTTCCAACCCTTTGAGGATCAACTGGGGACTCTACCCCAAGTTTGCGGACATTATGCCCCATGAGCCGCTCGAAAGATATGTCCCGGGAGGGTTTCACCCTGTCTCCTTAGGCGATACTCTCCAGGACGGCAGGTATACCATCCGGCACAAGCTGGGCTATGGCGGCCAGTCCACGGTCTGGCTCGCCTGGGATGCTGCACATGAGCCAGGGGCATGGGTCGCCGTCAAGATCAAGTCCGCGCGGGCTTCTGCAAACGGCCTCGACCAGGACTCTGAGATTGGCGTCCTCAAGACGCTCGAGAAATACTACTGCAGCACCGAGAAGACACAGACGCAGACGCAGACACGCTCTTTCATCCGGCTTTTCGACACTTTTCAGCATATAGGGCCGAATGGCGTGCACAACTGCATTGTTACAGAGGTGCTCGGTCCCACACTGGCGGATCTTCTCGACGAGTACCGGCCGGACAAGAATACGAATACGCTGCCTCCGGATGTGGTCCTTCGCGTATCGCGGCAGCTTCTGCAGGGGCTCGACTTTGCGCATCATGCCGGCATTGCTCACGGAGGTATGTGTCCTTTTTTCTTTCTCTTCTTCTTCTTTCTCTCTGTCCGTACTTGACCGCTGACAGTCCC